>NQII01000122.1:591437-602054 GCA_002778355.1 Clitarchus hookeri | reverse complement strand
ACAATCCTTAGTTTAAACTGCGTCGTACACGAACAAATAAAACATAACAAACCCAGACAAATAATGCGAAGAAGGTTTTTCCGCTATCGTGTGTATGTATTATAATTGTTATTTTGTTGATATTTTTGCGGGGGGAGGGGTGATTGCAAATTCCGCGAATGGCAGGTGAGGAAGAGAGTTTGTGAACAATAAATAATGTATAAAATTTCGCCTGCTATCAAACTCTTGGTTCGCAGGTAGTATTTATTTGCCCTGAATTTGTAGGATAGTTATTTCAGTGGACATCAAAGCATCAAAGACACTTTTTAAAAATAACTTTATTATAACATAAACCCAGGACAATCCAGTTAGGCTTTTACACGTCTAAATCTATAAAGCCACTTGGCCAATAGAATAAAAGAATATCCTCCATTGTTCAAGCAAATTATAAGCGAAAAATGCGTGATTTAGAAATATTTTGATAAATTATCGACGCAATACTGTTTAAGCCCCATAGAGAGTTAATTGGCATGAATGCTAGATCCCACAGTTCTGTGGCTTGCCCACGTTCTGCTTTTGGCCCAATATCTGATGTCCAGGAGTGTAGCTCCAGTTCAATGAGCAGTCAGCACGAGATTCGGCTTTTGTTATTGAGCAGGTTTTTTTTATCGGCTCAGAGTTCTATCTAGATCGTATCTGAAAAGCCATCATCCAATTGCACAAGTAATTAAAGCATGGTTTTTTTTTTATCTACCTGGTCCTCAAATGAATTTGCGAAAAATTTACTGTTTCTGCGCATAGTTGGTCAAACATTTTCTGTATTGGTTATTTTATACACTATTATGTGTTATATATAAACACCTACAGTTCAATACTTTCACTTATAAATAATAGAATCATTCCCGCGTTGAACTAATTTTAGGTCTGTAACTGTACTGGTGTTGGAACAACACCGCGAACCAGCGAAAAACAAACAATGGACTTAATCATTCTGGCGGCATCTGTTTACGAACGTCTTCAATACTCTCACAACTGACGGTCTTTTTTTTTACAAGAGCAAGGGGCTTTATTTATCAGCAGCCTGTTTTGTGTTGACTAGAGTACAGACCAAACCATTAATCCACTTTCTGTGGAATTTTCCTACACATTGGGCTAACTGCAATGATAAAAAAATCGTCAACTTTAAGGGATATGAAAAAAAAAAAAAAAAAAAAAGCTATATTATATTACCATAGTCAACAAGTGCGCGCGGACAACTGGCGCATAAGCGTATAAGCAGCCACGTAATACACGTCCGCACACTTATTGAGTGCATTACGTTTTATAAAAAAGTGGCAGGTATCTGCTACCAGTGTGCTCAACGTACTGTTACAAGAAGCCAGAGTGACGTGTCCGAGTTCGTGAGGAATAGAGATCCTAATATTAATAAAAAAAAATTGAATTTAACTTATTTATAACATCAAACTATCTCCACTATTACTCTTGTTATTCTTAGCGAGCGCATTATTTATTGTATATCTCAGTTCTAGTTGAAGTCCTTCTCAATGTCCCTATACTGCTCGTATTCACTTAATTCACGGTCGTTATTTATAAATGATCAGTCTGTCTGTTACTGTGATTCCAGCACTCGCGCGGCCAGTTCAGTAGTCCCGCCCGCCAGTCTCTCTCTTCACTGTGCCGATGCTCGCAGTCCGCAGACTTCACTCCCGCTGGTCGCTCTCGCCGCCACTCGACGCTCTGCTGGCTCGTCGCCTCGCTGGTCTTCGCGCGCACGTCTCTTAGGGCCGCACGACCCTCCAAACTCTCGAAACTGCTGCCTCGGAGGCCCGCCGCGGCGTTAAGTAGTCTCGCTTGCCCGAGTCACGCTGAGAGGCTGGGGCTTTCAACCAGAACATTCTTTTAGATAACAGCAGAAATTCAATCACCTCAAGGTCAGGAGCGCGCGAGCTGCGATAGGTTTATCGCGGAGGCACGCGGAGGTATGCGCGGCGGCAAGTCTTTGTAACTTGAGCGATTTTTTAATTATCGCTCGCCTGACCTTCAAACATTCCTCCGCCCTCGAGAGCAGGGCATGGTACGGGGAGCATGACTGCATTGGGTAGTGATCCTAGCCATGCACAGCTTTTGTTATATAAGAACTTTCTCTACAATGCTCTTCCTATACAACATGTTCACTGCAGTGGGCAAACAGACTCGTAGTCGGCAATCAAACAAACTAAGGAAGGAACTGCTGAGGCGAAGCAGGCGTTGCAGGAGGGGGAGGGGGGCGCAGTTTACAGAAAATGGTTTCTCCTAGCAAGTTCATTCGCCTGTTATTTCACCTAAATGTCGTCTAACCTACATACATATGTCCTATAGTAGTTTTTATGACTGGCAGTACATCTAAGATCATTTCAGTTAAATTTAACTTCAGCCCAAGTCGTTTCATCGACAGTTATTTGACCTTAAAAGCGAATTTTAATATCTCGTGGGAAATGTCCAATATTATTGTTAAAGGCAGTAAACGTAAAATCGTTCCACCTAAACTTAACTCCAGAAGAAGTAGTTTATTTTCCTCCGAATGTCGTGCGGCCGACAGTCGTTTGTTTTAAAATGTGTATTTACGTCTCATGGATAATGTCTTTAACCCAAGCAACATGCTGTATGTGCACTTAAAGGCACNTTTTAAAATGTGTATTTACGTCTCATGGATAATGTCTTTAACCCAAGCAACATGCTGTATGTGCACTTAAAGGCACTAGACCTAAATTCATTTTGCAAACCGTCGTTCAACTGAAATGCAATTTAACCGACAGCCACTTCTACCTAAAGTTGTATTTCCCGAAGTTAGGAGAAACGACTTAAAGGGCCCGCCTGCCTGCATTTTTTTTTGGCCGAGAAGCACGGTAGCTATAAGGGTTCAATTGGCACGCGCTGCAAGAGCGTCGTCGCCGCTACGGGCAGGGCTTTGAACTGGCGTGCAGTGTTCTCGTAGTGCTGCGTTTAACTTTGGGACTTTCAGAGATGACTCTATAATTTTACTGATAACAAAACTGTAACAAAGTTCAATGCTGTCTCCTACCGTAGTTTGACTCGTGTCCGGTCAGTATGTTTTAACACAACGGCAATCTGGAAAAAGCCGTTTTTAACTACATTGGAGGACTCCAAAACAACATTTACAGCATGCGTGGTAAATTTAAAGTACCATTCCTTCCTCATCTGAGGTATGGTGTCTTTTCGTAGGTAAACATACGGGGGGGNTGCGTGGTAAATTTAAAGTACCATTCCTTCCTCATCTGAGGTATGGTGTCTTTTCGTAGGTAAACATACGGGGGGGCCCGTGTATCAGTTTCGTCAACAATACAGGATTTTAAACACTCTGCAACGCAGTTCTAGTGCCAGGCANCGGGGGGGCCCGTGTATCAGTTTCGTCAACAATACAGGATTTTAAACACTCTGCAACGCAGTTCTAGTGCCAGGCAGACGGAATCCTTTAGGGGACAAAATCCCGCCGCACATGCCGGCAAAATGTCGGACCACCGTTCGCCAATCAGCGACTGGTGACCTACTCGACAGACGGCAGCCCAGCCAACAGGGAATCTTCTAGAGCACGCAGTGGCCAACCAGGCACAAGGCTTGTACCTAGGGCCTCGCCGCACCAAGGCGAACCGGGTTCGATTCCCGGTGGAGTCGCCCCCGTATTTTTGCGTGTGGGCATCGTGCCGGACGATGCCGTGGTTCGGCGGGTTTTCTCGGAGATATCCAATTTTCCCCCACCCTTACATTTCGGTGCTGCTCCATACTCGCCTCGCTTCATCCTCATCGGCTATCAAGATCTCGATGTTAAGAGCCGCCCGAATCTCTCCGCTCACTGACCGTAGGGCCTCGCGCTGCCAGTCAGCGAATCAAAGGAACCGCCACTCGATCCCAGCTCTGTACACTTGGCTACTCTGTGACAGCGAGTGAGGTATCCGGGGTGGACAGAGGGCGTGCCGCGAGCAGATGGCCGCGCCGGTCGCGAGCTCGGTGAAAGTTCGTCGTGGCGCAGCTGCGGCAGGAATGTGGGTCAGCGGGAGAGCGGGAGAGCCTCCAGGCCGGCCAGCCACCTGCTCCGGCGATTGTCTTTTCCCTACTGGATGACACCGCGCCATTAATTACCACCGCCGCCTCCTGGGGGCCCACGCCTGTCTTCCCGCCTTCCGCCAGCTGCCGCCCTCGATCTTGTCTTGCACGCACGCACTCGCTGCACTTCGCCGACAAACGAGGTGAAACAGCCGCTCGTGTGTATGGAGCAACCACTTGGGGGCCCCGGTGATCGAGCGGTTAGCCTGCTCGCCTCCCACCAAGGAGAACCGCGTTCAGTCCGCGGCCGGGTCACTCCCGGATTTTCGCAAGTGGGAATCGTGCCGGACGATGCCGGTGGTCGGCGGGTTTTCTCTGGGATCTACCGTTTCCCCAGCCCTTGCATTCCGGCGTTGATCCATTTTCACCTCATCTCACAACTAACTGAGGCTCGAGTACACAAAGGATTGTGTAGTCTAACTTGTTGCCATATAAATGCGCTTTTTTTTGCAGTTTGTAAAGTAGTCTCGTGTACAGCTACTTCAGCTGAGTGTGTTTATGCAAACGTCGTCTATTACTTGGGGTGGGGGAGGGGGTGGATATCCGCAGTATTCATGGACAGAGTTGTAAACAGGACTGCCTTCACAACTATAAAAAAAAATAGCACTTCGTTCGTGAAACAGACTATACCGGATCGTTAGACTAGTGGCGTAACTAGGTAGCGGTTTTGGGTGGTGATATGCTTCCGGGGTGATGTGAGGGAATGGAACACCCTCAGGCAGTAGGAGCGTTCGGATGCCACCCCCCCCGCCACGACCGGGAAAATTTTAAAACTTATCGTCCAAATGATGGATTTCAAGCCATTCTCTGATGGAATAAATGTCGCCATCGTGGGAAATTAACTTTTTCCTGCTGAATACGCCCACAGACTCTGGCCTTTTTAGGGAAAGGGGTGATTTATCAATCTGATGACGCCTCGTAGTTACGCCACTGTGCGAGCTTGTGACCTAGATCCAGGTTACAGTGTAACAACCAGCTCTTTATCATAATAAACACAACCCCGTCACCAAGTGTGCGTATCTGGATATATATAAAAGCTAGACCGTATACAAGAATATGTAAGTTTGATATGTGTAATTGGTAGGACCTATCATTTCACGTTGTAAAACGGCACCATGCTTGATTTTCAGATTCGTTTGGATTCTGAAGCAAATGTCGTTGTCTGATTGGCCACTGCCGGTCATAAGCCAATCACCTGTACGACTTTGCTACAGGTATATAGTCCTGAAGGGCGTGTTGACCGAGCGAAGTTCCAAAGACACACTTCAAGCAAACACATGCTTTTATGACGGCTATTCTGTTAGGTTTTTGTTTTTTGTACAAAAAAAATTATAACTTTATGTAAAAAATAATGATTGCCGACTATTTTCTTTTCGCGGACGAAAATACGCGGTGAGGAGAAACGACATCCCCCCACCTCATCCGCGGAAGAATACATCAATATCGTACTGGTAAACAATATAAGCTGGAAACAAGTCTGTTTCCTCTCATTCTGTCTTGCGAATCAGCTTCGTGCGTTTTCAGGCCTTCTCCAGTTTTCAGCGGTTTTTTGCTTCCATCAACCTTCCTTCAGTTCTGTAGGAAAATTTTATTTTAGGATTAGAATTTTTTTTTTTGCGAATGATTTCAAGAGGGCGTCTCGTTAATTTAATCCGACTGCTAAAATAAATGCCTTCATTCAAGTATAATAAATAAAGTTCTTGACCAAAAAACCTTTATGTTGCGGGTGATGTGTGTGTGTGTGTGTGTGTGTGTNCTCCAGTTTTCAGCGGTTTTTTGCTTCCATCAACCTTCCTTCAGTTCTGTAGGAAAATTTTATTTTAGGATTAGAAATTTTTTTTTGCGAATGATTTCAAGAGGGCGTTTCGTTAATTTAATCCGACTGCTAAAATAAATGCCTTCATTAAAGTATAATAAATAAAGTTCTTGACCAAAAAACCTTTATGTTGCGGGTGATGTGTGTGTGTGTGTGTGTGTGTGTGGATTTCTGCCTTCCGCATTCGTTCGAGGTAATGGGCGTGTAGCTGCGGTGTACGTGCTTACCATAATGTAGGTGAGGAGAACAGAAAGTCAGTACACCCAGCCAGGAGGGGCGCTCGCACCAAGGCCGTCAACCTCAGCTCACACGCATCGTGCTCCCTGTTCAGTAATAATAATTTATGCGTTTCAATTTAATAATGGAGCTAGGAAATACGTATAGATTTTTAAAAATATTCGTTAACGGAGAAACGCTCACCTCATCTCGGCTTAATTGTCGAAATGTACTTGCTAAACGTAAAAAATTAAATTACTTCCTGCCACGCTTGTGAATTGTTTTGACAAGTGTAATAAAACGTCCTTTCTCAAAAGTATTAGAACAATACGTTTATTGTATAAGCAGTCATACTTTTTTTACGTTACTGAAAACTTTACGCTAGAGAGAATTTAAAATANACAATACGTTTATTGTATAAGCAGTCATACTTTTTTTACGTTACTGAAAACTTTACGCTAGAGAGAATTTAAAATAATTATATTTTTTTGTGCAAGTTATACGAATATTTAAAATTAAATGTAAAGACAGAATTAAATATTGTGCTCACGTTAAAATTTTTTTTTTAAAAATACGGAAACGCCAAACTTGCAGCTTTCTTTACAAAGAAAACTTTCTGTTCAGCCGTTTTATTTCCATCNTTTAAAAATACGGAAACGCCAAACTTGCAGCTTTCTTTACAAAGAAAACTTTCTGTTCAGCCGTTTTATTTCCATCACATCCTACATCAAAACGATGTATTTCAGATATGCGTGGTAAATATGTGTCATGGATTTGTCACTGAACATGAAGTATAAAAGCTTCAGCCTGCATGGCTAGAGTTCACCAGCACGCTTCAGAGTGTCAGAACTAATCGTAGGTAGGCGAGCCCCTTAAGATTTTTAAATAAATATCGGCCCACAACCAATGTCTCGCATTGCAAGAATTATTCGTGTGGTATGATACCGGGGGCCCGGGTACGTATACCGCCCGATATCACAGCGACAGGAGCCCGCACGACCAGCTGACCCCGTCTTNTTGCTAGAATTATTCGTGTGGTATGATACCGGGGGCCCGGGTACGTATACCGCCCGATATCACAGCGACAGGAGCCCTCACGACCAGCTGACCCCGTCCTCCACAGCACGAGCCTTATTGTCTCGTTTTCTTCGGCTGGAAAAAATACGCATCGTTTTCCCTTCAAAACATATGCAGATTTTTGCTTCCTTCACGCTTTACCGCGAGACATTAGTCTGATTGCTCGTCTCCCAATACGGCGAACCGGGTTCGATTCCCGGCGGAGTGTATGCCGAAACGTGTAATTTCACAGGATACCCTATGATGTGTTATATTGTGTTTTCGCCCAGCGTAGAGCTACCGTTTTGGCGTGATTCGCTCGGCTTGTGAACCACGGGCGGCATCTATACGACGAGCCGTCTTCGTCGAGGTCCTACTCTGTACTGCATATTTCGTATACAGGTAATTAAAAAAATCTACACGAGTCCTTACAGTGATGTTTGTCCTTTACCGTTCACATTTTTTTAATGCACATTGCTCCTCCCCCCCCCCTTAAGTCATCAAACGCGTGGGCTTGAGCTGCTGTCGAACTGCCGGCGAGTCCTCTTCACGTCGCAGCTAATTTCGTCAGTTCCTGTTTGATGACTCACAGGAAAATGAGGGAGAGGAGCAAGGCAGGAAGAGACAGCAAATGGGTGAATTTCTCAGGAAGCTGATGCACCAGTCTTTGTTACGGAAGAGCTAACATCAGTGGTGTAGCAGTTGAAGAATTGAAAAGCCCCAGGCTATAATGGTTTAGGGGCAAAAATTTTAAAAAGAAGCTTTTCAAGAATAAAAAAAGAAATGCTGAAGATCTACAATACTGTCTCAACTGCGGCATATTTGCGGTCCCGTGGAAGAAGGGAAGTCTGCGGATCCTGCGAAAGGAAGGCAAGAAGGATCCTGAAGATCCAAAATCCTACCGACCTCTAACATTGTTTCCGGTACTTAGCAAACTTCTTTGAGAAACTAATAAACAGGAGACTCATAAAGACTTTGGAAGCAGAAGGAACCCTGAGCGAGAAACAATATGGTTTCTGCAAGGTAATGGGTAAAGTTTTTGCTCTGCACGATGTAATGAAAGATGTGATGAACAGTTAGGCAAAGTATATACTTGGAGTATTCCTGGACATAGCAGGAGCTTTTGACAATGCCTGGTGGTCGGAAGTAATTACCAGCTGAAAAGGAAGAGATGTCCAGCGAACATCTACAGGATAGTTTTGGACTTCTTCTTAGACAGAGAGAGCACATACTCTGCCTAGAATTTTCAAGTGTAGAAAAGACTCACAAAGGGATGTCCTCAGGGGTCGGTCCTTGGTCCAATCTTATGGAATGTCCTCTTTGACGGATTCTTGGATTTGGTCTTCCGCAGCGGTGTGTTGCCTTCAGCTATTCAGATTATGGCCTCATCCTCATATCAGGAAACGCAAGGCGACAGCTTGAAGAGTAGGCAAAGTTATAATGGAGAAGATTTGGACATGGTCCANGGGGGGGGGGGGAGTTTGCTCATGAGATGAATTATCTGGGAGTTATTTTGGAAACAAAGATTAGCTTTCTGAAGCACATAGAGTATGTTGCCAGAAAGGCTGTGGTGGTATTTAAGATATTAAGGAGTATTGGTAATACAAGCTGGGGCCTTAGTTTTAGAATACTTAGAGTTATATATAAGGCAGTGTTCGAGGCAATTATATCACATGGAGCCATTATATGTCATAATAGAGTTGAGCTCGTGAGGCATAAAAATAAGCTCATTAGTGCTCATAGGGCAGCACTGCTGACCGTCACTAAGGCATATAGGACAATGTCAAATGAGTCACTTCCTATCTTGGCTGGAGTGTTGCCAGTGGATAAACTGATTAGATACAGAGGCATTGTGGCGGAGAGATCACGTACTGGCAGACTATCGAAGATAGAAAAACAAGAGGTAATGGAAGAAGTTCTCCAGAAGTGGCAAGACGAATGGGAAACATCTGAGAAAGGGAGAGTCACATACGAGCTGTTACCGAATATGGAAAACAGACTTGAAATGGAATGGATTACTCTCAACCATTAAAGTGTACAAATATACACTTGTCACGGAAACGTCAAGGCCAAACTTCATAGACTGTGGTTGGTGGAGTCACCGCTGTGCGATGTGTCTGGATTGGATGACACAATGCAGCACGACATCACAGAGTTCTTGAAAACTGAAGACATAAGGCAATGGCTACAAGATATCACAAAGAAAGGGCATTTACTTGGATTTGACAAATATACTAAAAGATCGAGCTCTTCACAAGATATGGAATGAGTTTGCCACCAAAATTGGAAAAAGGCTGGAAGAATACGACAAGTGGCGAGAAGAGCTTTCTGAAGACCCAGGAGGGGGTATTCGGGTGAAGGCTTCAATGTAAAAAGTCGCAGTATCCTTGATTGGCGAGGGCAGGTTTTACCGAGAAAACCGGTAGAATACCGAGTACGACACTAAGAACAGCGAATGGCCGGAAGAACAGAAACGGAGAAAGTGCCGTGAACTTTCTTACCAATTCGAGTACAGTTTCAGTGCGGGAGGATGGAGGGTGCACCGGGCCTCGGGCCGTAAAACTTGCCACAGACCCGGAGTTTTGGTGACATTCAGCCTTCGCAGACCCGGCATCGTGGCGACATCCAGCCGTCACAGGCCCTGAATTTTGGTGACTTTCAACCACCACAGACCCGCCAAGAAATAGGTATCCATTTTGTTTCTTATCGGTTCCAATCCAGAATATTTTTGACACTGTCGGCAAACAGTTAGCCGACGGTCCATATGTATATCGGCCCGCTTCCGGCATAAGACACCGCCCATCATTTGCTGACGGTATTAAGTCGGTTATCTTTCACCGGCCCGATTCTGGCCCGTACCTTTTGTGCTTGCTGGGTTTGGTTGTCCAGATATGTACGTCTCAGATCACGGCTGCTCCCCCGGATGGACAGACGTGTTGCTCCAGGCCAACCTCGAGAATGTGTAACGTGAGACGAGGTCGTGGTGGTAAAAAATAATTCTCAAAACATTTTCCGTACCACTGGAGCCTGGGGTTAAGGCTCACGCCTAGATAGAAATTTTTTGTTTCCGCGTTCGAGATGGAGACGCGCGGGAGCGATAAGGGTGACATTGCCACGCGCATCGACTGCGCCATCGCCTCTAAGCGCAAGGATCGGAACTGTCGTGCATTGTAAACGTCGCACTAAGGGTGTCTATGGAGTTTTCAGCGGTGACACTGTCATTTTACTGGTAGAGAGTGTAGATAATTAGGCTGCTGTTAACATCGAGGTCTTGAGAGACGACGAGGGCGAAGAGAAGCGAGTATGGAGCGCAGCGCCAGAATGCAATAGTGGGGAAACGGGAGATCCCGAGAAAACTCCGCCAATCGGCCAAGCGGCATCGTCAGACTGTCTCCGACATCGTCAGTTCGCCGGGAGCGTGAAAATGGCCCGCGGAACCCTGAATGATT
>NQII01000122.1:576586-591278 GCA_002778355.1 Clitarchus hookeri | reverse complement strand
GGGGGGGGGGGGGAAGACGACGCTTGCAAACGACAGGAAAGCGGCAAAGGAGAAGTAGTAGAAGAATATGAAGAAGAAGAAGTTTCATCTGCGGAGGCGGGCGTTCGTACTGACGAGGCTTCAGCGAGGCACACAAAGCAGCAACACTTGGACGCGCGCGTGTTACACGGGAACCTGGGAAGACGCGACGCCGAGGTGATGCCTTGAGGATGTCGAGGTGGTGGGGGGTGATGAAAAAGATGAGATGCGGAAGAGAACTGGGGAAAAGGGGTTGCGCGAGAGAAGAATAGGCTGTTGGCGACGATGGGAGGAAGGGCGGAAGGGTGGGTTAAGGACTTGGGACGGGGGGATGGGGGGTCACGAGAGAAATAACAGGGGAGGAAGCAAAGAAAGGAAGCCTAACTGCTAACAAGCAATACGCAAACGAATCCTTCTCGGGAGACGAAAAGAACCTTAAGGACGAAGGATGTAGTTTGCGGAGGGAGGAGGGGAGAAGCATAAAAATACATGGCATATAGGAGGAAGACGACGTGGTGTGACATGTAGAGCGAAGGAAGGGGCCTTCATTTATTTTCGGGGTGCTTGTCTGCGCTCGTTGCCATGGCTACAAGCCTTGGTGACGGACACAAGAGACACTCTTGGACCGACAGCGCGACACCAACCACTGACAATCCCACTCCTGTCTTCACGTCGACAGCTGGCGGCAGGTGCTTTCTACATCAAGTGACGTCTGCAACAAACGGCAATTTTTTTTTCTACCTGCTTCCTGGGTTGTATTTTTAGCTTGAACTCTTCTTCAGGAACAAGTTTTTTTTTCTTCCTTTTTTGCTATTACCTTCTAACCTGCGTGTGTGAGGATGTGCGTGGGGGTGTTATAGTAGGGTCGCAATTAACGTAGTACTTTAGGTGTCCTGATTTTGCCTATTCTGTATCCTTGCGCGTCGTGTATAAGTACAAATAAAATTACCATATAGGCTCTTCACGGTAAAGTGAGCACTTTTAAGGCCCTAGTACCTTTTTCCTTTCAGTCTATTTTTACCCTTTAAGCACATTTAAAATAAATATTGTCACGTAAGTAACAAACACAGTGTGCATATTACACCTCACAGGGAAGTTAAGTATACGGCTGAAATAAAATATATTTATTGAGCATTATTCTAAATGAGACGGCTTTCAAAAGTGGTCACTTTACCTCGAATATACTATAGATATAATGACTATAGTTTAACCACGGTTTCTTCACACTTTTTGAATCAAACCGTCGAAAAATCGCCCCATGCATACATGGGGCAGTTGAAAGTTTCCTAAATATGTTTTACTTATATTTTATCTATAAAAATATTATTACGTTTGTAGATAATGTGAATAAAAACAGAAAAAAATTAGGTGTGTTGGTAATGCCTAGTAAGAAATGGTTTTCATGCAAAATCTCATTAGCCCGAGTGCGCACGAATACGGTGCGCTGTCCCTTTGGTACAATTTTCTAGTCTTGGTTAAACTTTGTTTGCATGCGGCGGAGGAATATCTTGGAAGTAGAACTTGAACAGGGTTTCAGAAAAGTTTAAAGTAACAGCGAATAAACTATAAAGAGACAAACATTTATCGCTGCAAAAGTGTACTGTTTACTACGGTTTAACGTCCTGCACACACAACCGACAGTTTTCTTTCCTTATTGGTGGCCATGCATTTCCGGAGGTACCGTCTANTTTTCTTTCCTTATTGGTGGCCATGCATTTCCGGAGGTACCGTCTATGGGAAACACTTTAACTAATTTTGCTATTAAATTGAAAATATTATAAGTGTGTATTGAATTAACGCGAAACCAAGTTTTGCACATTTAGGGCTGATACTTAATCTAAAAGTAAACATAATTATTATTCCATTATTTTAATAGGTATTGCATGGAAATTTTTTTTAGTGGTCAATGTTATCCCCTGTGTGGGGAGACTTTGACCAATCATTAAAACACCAAAGATTTAAGTGTTTCTGGTCAATGTAGTCACATAAGGTGTCAATGATCACCAAAATAACNAATCATTAAAACACCAAAGATTTAAGTGTTTCTGGTCAATGTAGTCACATAAGGTGTCAATGATCACCAAAATAACATGAGTTATGTAATACTATTTACTAAAGACATTAATGTAGTCAGCAGTGGTATTTTGCTGTTTTTCATTTGAAATATACTAATAATATAAACATAAAATATGAGCGTACTACAAACATTCCAATATGTTCTGCCACATTTGTTTCATTTTTGATCAAAGTTAACCAAATAGTCAAAGTATCCCCATTTGACGGTAGTATGTTATTTCGTTGTGCCAGTGAGGATTCTGCTGCTCTAAAGCGAAACGTTTGTGATTGGTCTCCAAAGAATCTAGAAGAGTCAAAAATGTAATCATTCATTCGTAAAATAATAAAATAGCCAGATTATTGTTGAAGATACTTTGTCTTAAAAAAATGTTCTATTTTTCCAGTATATATAATAACAACTTATTTGCACTCGTTAGTCAAACGAAATGGTAAAATCATTATAAATTAAAATAAATTAATCTATATGACTCCAGTTCTTACCCAAACGTCCACACAATTAAAACAGATCCATTTTAGTGCCCACCAGTTTCACACATTGCATTTTTTAAAATACTCGTAACACATGGACATACTTTCCATAACTCGTTGCCATAACATTCTAAATAACGGAAATGATGTTTCCTATGTATGAGTTTAAAAAAAAGCTCGGCAAACCGCGAACCATTTGCATATTTATAAGTATATAAAATCTTTTCGGAAAATTTAAACATTTAAACATTCGAAAGAGATTACACAATGACTGCAAAATGTTTAAGACCTCACTGCTCTCGATTGAATCACACGAAAGAGACCACTTAGTTCATTTGAGAGTAATTAAATGGTTTACTTAATTTCTAATCAACGAAAAGAACCAACTATTAAGTAATTATTTTATTCCAATTATTCAATGGCTCGTAAATGGCTCTAAGCCAATTACAGGACCAATACTTAGATAGCTTAAGGATGCGGATGATCAATGTTAAGAAATGTTCGCCTGTCTGGAATAGTAATACAAAACCATTTGGGTAATCAATACTCCATTGCAGTTGGCGGGGCAAAAGAGGAAAATATTCCGTTTCGAAGGCAGAAATAGGGCAGTTTCCGTATTAAATAAGGGTCGATTCAAAATTCGCACTCGACAGTCGACTGTTGGAAATAAACTGCATTTACTCAGATACCTGTATTCACAATGTGCGGTCAACAGTAAAGCAGACCGCAGTTCAGGAGTCGGAGATGGGTTGACTTCATCTCCGACTGCTCGACTGCTGACTCCAGGAAGATTTCAGCCAATCAGGTACGATGTAACTCAACAAGTGGCGTAAACAATATTGAGTTTTTAGCCCTAAACATATTCAGAACACACGTTAAGTTTTATTTTATGATACAGATTATAATTTATTCTACTTCATATAAGTAAAAAAAAATTAATATAACAAATTTATCTAAGGGCACTTGTTTTTTCGCTGCAATAAATAATCGAGTTATCGTGAAACAGTTCCTAATTAAAAATTAGATATTCTATCCGATGATTTGATTGTCTTCCGAAGAAAGCATTTTAAAGTTGCCATAGGCTTCGGGTCAACTTTAATGACTATGACGGTAAGATTTGGCCTATGTATACTATTTGGTATAATTTGGCAAGTTCCGTACATTTTTAATGATTATAGACTTTATTTTCAGATAGGNGCCTATGTATACTATTTGGTATAATTTGGCAAGTTCCGTACATTTTTAATGATTATAGACTTTATTTTCAGATAGGCGCCTATTTATTTATAGGCATATGCGTATATTATGCGCATATTAAATTACTATTAAATTAATGATTAAATTCGTATATAACAAATCATTTCCTAAATTTTGCCACTTTTCATTAATAAACATTTTTTTAAATTAAGAATCTTTTCAATACACACTGCGTAAAATACGTAACTGGAAATGATTATAACGTGTAAATATTCATCAAAATGGCTGCCTGACAAGCTGTAAACTGCGTATTGTGAATAAGGTTTAAGGGACACATGGATATCATTTGGAGGTAAATATTCAGATTAGGTTTAAGATCCCTTGGGTTTGAAACGTTCGCTTAATGTGGTGGCGTCGTTGCCGTCTAGTGTTTATTTATATTTCTTTATTACTGTATTTACTGTTGAGATTTAATACTACAGTTCGAACCTTATTATTACACGCATAACTACGTCGCATAATTCCCGAAACCAGAATGGACTGATTTCAGTATGTACTTTCTCATATGAGACTGAAAAAGAATCAATTATAAGGTAATCTTGATTAAAGTTACAGATGAAACTAAAGCCACATGGGCAAAATATTGCAATATATGTGTTATGATATGCCCTGTTCCCTGACAGTCCTCGTTTTCAAATATTTGATCTGAAAAGTAAGCTACGGTGAAACAAAAGTAAATCAGAAGCTGGAAGAGACACTACACCCTGAAGGAACATTTGCAATCAGAAACTTATATAATCAATGCAACACTACAGCATGTACACCGAGGGAAAATAAATTTCATCACGTCCACGCAAGAGACAACAGGTTCTCACTTGTACTAAGGTTCCGAAATACAGTAAACCTCTTTTTATGTAACCAAAGAGGGGAAATGGGGTATAGGAAATAACAAACCAAAACTATTAAGTTTTTGAAATAATTAAAAGATAATTCAGAAATAAGGTTAATTTTATGCGCTATAAATTTGCTTCGTCTTNTATTAAGTTTTTGAAATAATTAAAAGATAATTCAGAAATAAGGTTAATTTTATGCGCTATAAATTTGCTTCGTCTTAATGACTGGAAAATATGCAAATTGAGGTTTCCAAATTCCGAATTCCAAATAGGTATACTGTGGAAGTCAAACAAGCCACCGCATTTCCAAATACGTTCGATATTAGAGATTGTGGGGACTGACTTTTGGTTTGCTGCAGAATGGATTGAGATAATTATAATTTCAACGCAGACTACCACTGCTAAATTGCTTAAACAGTTTATTATTTGCAAAAAATAATTAAAGCGTAACTATAAATAACTAGCAATTAATCTTTGTCAATTGAGAAAATCTCGTTTAGATATAAAATTAAGCAGGATAAATTAGATCATTGTTATACAGCCCATCAGCCCGAGGATCTAGTTTCTAAACTTTTACGGCAAAGTCATTACAAAAGGAAAGAAACAAGATAGTACGCAAAAAATGTATACTGCTTTATTCGCAGTCACTACATGGCGGTGTATTGTCGTTAATATTGTTTGTAACCGACAGGGAGTATTTATCTCAGCTTAAGGGTATACGTATTATGCAACCTAGAAATTTACGTCTCGCATTTTAGCGTTAGTAAGTTACTGTTTTATTATGCTTAAAAGTAAAACTTCCCGTTCTCGTACCAGCATACTGCGACAAAAAATCACAATTATTGTTAGTAGAATTTGCGACACTTTTGNAAAACTTCCCGTTCTCGTACCAGCATACTGCGACAAAAAATCACAATTATTGTTAGTAGAATTTGCGACACTTTTGTTGTAAGCCTACTTTCCACAGGAAAGAAAGACTTACGAGACGACTTTCCTGTCTGTGTGTCCGTGTGTGTTAGTTACCTCCTCAAATGTTTTGGACGCGAGAACAGAATATCACCATAACCAGTACACACACCGTTCTTGGTAAGGACATCTGACATCTACAATTTTCCATCATACCGGGTGCTTACTCTAAAAATGGTGGCAACTTTTAAATGTAAGCAGATATGTCATCTCGGGAACCATTAAACCGATTTAACCTAAATTTTGTATCTTGGCAGAACATCATATAAGAATTGTATTTAGTGATAGATATTGATGCATGTCTGCCATTTTGGAATACGGCACCACGTGAAAAAATATAGCCCTTACATGATATCGCGATAACCACTCAACCATTTCTCATCAAATTTGGCGAGTATGTTATACTACGGTAAGCCAATTTAAAACATGCCAATTAAATTAATTAAGCGCTTATTTTCAAAGTAACGGCCATACAAATATTTTAGGTTTATATGGTATACCTACCGTACTGTTTGACCAATTTCGATAAAATTTTGTATTTTGAAAGTATATATTACAAGTATCATTAATGGTGACACATAGTCACTTTTTTCTGCCATTTTGTAAGGTAGTGCCACATGAAGAAATTAAGTCTTGCCACATCTCGGGAAACAATAGACCAATTTTCTCCATTTATTGGGCCCTGAGAAAAATGATTGTCTGGGCATCCAATGTAACCGACCCTCGCTTTGTTACAAAATTACGTCATGTACTGAAATAACTTAGCATATTATAAAATAAGACGTTATGAGAAAAGCAAAATAGATTTACATTTATAATACAATTTTAACAGAATGAAATTAAATATATGCCATTTCGAAATATTTGAATTCACCCTAAACGGTGGGAGAGTACCGATCGCAACATTTTCTGAGCTGATTTTTAAGATGTGTAAACACAAAAATTTCATGAAAGCAACATTCTGTGTAGATTTATGGAGCTTCAGGACACAAAATAATACCAGCAGTAAATCTTTGTAACGATTACCGTGCCCAATTTCGAAGTCAATCCCAGAGACGACGCACACCATGTAGGTGGTACAGCAGATTGCAGCTAGCTGGTTTTAATGTCGTTGGATGGCTGTCCTGAGAAGGCGCAAAGAGTCACTACAGTCGACTTCTTCACGAGTGCCGCCGCTGGAGTAGAAGTTCTAAAACTGTAGGCGTGGAAGAAGGATCGAGGAGACCTAGGTCAGTGCCCAGGTGTGAATAAGTCATCTACTCTGTGCTAAGAAAATCTTCGGAATCCAGAATTCCTCAAAGAAGATGGATGATACAGTATAGGAGTCGATTTCTTCACCAGGCTCATTATTACAGCATCGCATGCTTGACCTCATGAGATCTGGTGACTGGATGACCCGTGTACCTGAGAAAACTGTACCCACCACTATCACAGGACATCAGTGCTACACATCGAGGTGGAACCACAACTCTGTTTGGAAACATGTAAACGTCGACTTCCAGGGTCGAATGTCAGTGATTGCTGGGGGAAAGGTCCCATCAATTGCAAAGCACATTCTGTGAAACAAGGCAATGATTCGCTGGCTGTATAACGAATATGAATAATTTCCCTCGCCAAATGGTAGTCGACACTGGCGTTTTCCTATAGGTTGCCACACAAAATTTCAGTAGTGTCTTTTCGCCATAGTTATAGGTAAGGTAATCTGTGAGATGATAGAGAATAATGCAAATAAACCGTCACCTTCAGTTCAGAATGTTATTTACATCACAGACAAGACGTTGGTGTTCCAGGGATTGTATGTAGGCCTATTGCGTATACCGTAATGCTGTTTTCTCTCGATCAACTGCTACGGACATTACAAACAAGCAACACACTGCCAGTTATCGCCCAAGATTTGCCATTGCCGAACTATAAATCATAAGTATTATATCAGTCTAAATTGTAACTTATTTACAGAAAATATATAGTTTGGAAAAATGCCAAGAAAATTTGTAAACGCATTCTGTGTGAAACTAAACCAATAGAAGCAGGCAGAAAGTAACCTCTTAGGTCTTGNTCACAGACAAGACGTTGGTGTTCCAGGGATTGTATGTAGGCCTATTGCGTATACCGTAATGCTGTTTTCTCTCGATAAACTGCTACGGACATTACAAACAAGCAACACACTGCCAGTTATCGCCCAAGATTTGCCATTGCCGAACTATAAATCATAAGTATTATATCAGTCTAAATTGTAACTTATTTACAGAAAATATATAGTTTGGAAAAATGACAAGAAAATTTGTAAACGCATTCTGTGTGAAACTAAACCAATAGAAGCAGGCAGAAAGTAACCTCTTAGGTCTTGTATTTGTGGTGATAGCATTGTACTTCAGAATGGTAACAATTTACTGGAAATTAATTTACCTGTGACGGGGATCCTGAATCCAAGTATTTACAATCTGCTAGAATTAAGGCAAAAATGTTTGAGGACAGAGTGAAATGTGCACAAATTACATGAAAATACCACAATGAAACATTATTTTTGAGAAATCAGGTTGTAATCTCCAACAGACTAACACGTCTAGACAGGAAAAAATCCGCTTGCCATCGAGTCGACAGAGATATATTCTGGCCGGTCAAGCATCCATCTCCTTAAATGGCCACGTCTATATTTACTTAAAGCTATCGGTAATAACTAGAGCAACGAGCATTTCGCGAATTCGTTCGGAGGCGAGGTAGACTCCAAAACACTTGTTCATACTGTTGTGATTGGACGATAGTTATATAGACACGCTCCGTTTAAATGCGAGCCAGTAATAAGCAGGAAGCAGTAGAGTAAGTGAGTGTTTAACGGGCCTGTNGAAAAAATCCGCTTGCCATCGAGTCGACAGAGATATATTCTGGCCGGTCAAGCATCCATCTCCTTAAATGGCCACGCCTATATTTACTTAAAGCTATCGGTAATAACTAGAGCAACGAGCATTTCGCGAATTCGTTCGGAGGCGAGGTAGACTCCAAAACACTTGTTCATACTGTTGTGATTGGACGATAGTTATTTAGACACGCTCCGTTTAAATGCGAGCCAGTAATAAGCAGGAAGCAGTAGAGTAAGTGAGTGTTTAACGGGCCTGTNATAGACACGCTCCGTTTAAATGCGAGCCAGTAATAAGCAGGAAGCAGTAGAGTAAGTGAGTGTTTAACGGGCCTGTACATAGGCATCACTTGATCACAGCAACCTATAACCAAAGGAAGTTGTGGTTGTGGACGTAGCATGTTAAAGTCTAGCATGGCCATAAATATTTTTGCGAAATTCACCTGTCCTTACAAATGATATAATATTGTTACATGCAGCCGCTCACCTTTGCCACCTTCCATTGATATCACAGCAAACTGGAGAATATAAGGCACGTTTACAAACGATTCGCCGCAGAACACTGACGCGTGCCGCAATAAGGCTATTGGGACTGATACCGCTGCCGATCCTGGAAGATTGATTGACTTGGGTAGTCGTTGCGCGAATTTTCTGGTCATCGCCTCCGTTCGCCACAGCGCAACTCGTGGGGCGAAGAACATTCTAGGCCGGGTCGGATCAGCTTTATAAGCCGTGGTGTGCCTCTGAGTCGAGAGCCTGAAGCCTTATATGGCTATTAGCGCCAGGTGTGTGATACCATCAGAACGAAGGGCGATGACACAGTCACCAGCGAGTTTAGTCTCCGAACATCATGAGAGTATAGGATGAGACTGACCGGCTCGACTGTGGGAAAGTGTGACTCGAAGCGTGAGTGGCAGTCATTTTCAACGATGTTAATGCATGGCAATGGACATTTAGATCACATGTGTGTAAATAATTAACGAGGACTAAGAGACTGTAGCTAGTATAAAGATGGTGAAAGGACATTAATTATAATATATATTGGCATTAAATACTTTGCTCACTAATAAGAAGAATAAGTGTTTATAGTAGAGATAAGTAGTTTAATGTTGTAAATAATTGCAGCGTATATTTTTATAACTGAGTAAGTAAACTAAGAAATTAAATTAAGTTTAATTATTTCTATAAAGACGTCCATCCCTCACGAACTTGTATACGTCCCAGGCGACTTGTAACAGTATAGGAGGAGCAGTCCTTTTGGAACTTGGACATAAATAATGGGCATTGAAAACATGAATTTGTTCAGACATACTGCATTCCAGTCCAAAATATGTCACTAGAAATTAAAATTAATAATATTCGCGTTGTACGGTATATATTCCATATTTTTACACCTGATAGCGATTATTCTCCTTTACATAATCGTCAGGTTTACATTTAGGATGATATATAGGACCTATCAGATCCACTTCTTATGTACGTATAGTTTCAGCCGCTGTAGTATTAAATATTTTGAGACTTTTGTGTTAGATCTTACTTGGAACTTGCTTCGCTGTGGCAATCAATATGCTGTGAGCTTGGCGTCCGGTCTTAGAATAGATAAGTGCACAGAAGTGCAATGGCATGCCAGTTCCTTGAATGTGAGTCTGATTAACTATTGGTTGTCGCAAAAGATTTCTAGTTGATCGGGCTGCCGCCTGGCATGCAACTGGCTGGGCTGGGCGTGGGCGTGAGCTGGGCGTTGGCTGGGCGTGGGACATAAGTCAACACTATACATGTTAATTCAAGTTACTAGTTATTGTAAGCCGGTATCATAGAGTATTGAAGAACACAGTGGCGAAACGATCACTTATACCATCAACTTCAGCCGCACACGCCAGAAACATATCGGAACGTCGTATTACAATCATTAGAGACNACGATCACTTATACCATCAACTTCAGCCGCACACGCCAGAAACATATCGGAACGTCGTATTACAATCATTAGAGACCGGAATAATTCGCGTATTCCCTTCGGTTCAACTAGAATTCAAATATTGGAAGGTTTATGTAACGTTTGTAATTGGTCCATGCGTTATTTGAAATCACCCGGAGAAACTTCAGCCAACAATAAACATGCAACAAAATACAGGCCAAATAATCACCTTCTACTGTCACAGTAAGCGACTAATGAGTATTTGATATTTGCTTGATGGTACATAACACTGTAGAGTCTAACCTTCAGGAAATTTAAATCGCTAATTTTCCAGGTGTCTACCAATCAGTGCCTGGTAACCTGACCCCCAGCCGGCAGCCCAGCCAATAGGGAAACGCCCTCAGCACTCTGTAGTCAGACACAAGGCCAGTTCTAGCTAGAGCCTCGCGCAACCAATCAGAGAACGAGTGCGCCCAAACCAAAGGAACCACCACGCGATTTCGTCTCTGTATACTTATCTACTCTGTGGCCTTAGTCCTGAGTGAGCTAAGAAACNCAAAGGAACCACCACGCGATTTCGTCTCTGTATACTTATCTACTCTGTGGCCTTAGTCCTGAGTGAGCTAAGAAACAAGAAGAGGAAACGTAGCAAAGAGAGCAGGCAGCATGTAGCGACTCATAGAAGTATTCATGCACGCATAGTTTGTGCTCCTGGTTCAATATAACGGACAACTAAACTGCAAGGTTACATTCACCAGCAAATCGCATTACTGTGTTTTTTCGTACATAAATATATCACATTAACGAAACTATATATGAAATAATACCGTAATGTTTGTCAACTAAAAAAAAAAAAAAAAGTATCCATACAGTCACAAACAGAAAACACTCTGCCACACTGCAGTAGCCAATCACTTATTTAATATTTCGTTTGCATGCCCTTAGCACGGATGATCGACTCGAGTCGTTGTACCAATGCTGGTGTGCGTACTCAGGAAATGTTGGACGGCTCTTCCGAAAGTAGTCTTTGCAGAGCTCACCTGTTTGGAGGGTGGCATATCTGTGCTTGCTTGCCTACTCTCACAAATGCTCTATGGGACTGACATCTGGGCTCTGCGATGCGGCAAGAAGCCGTCGCGGAGAGCATTGTTAAACGTTGGGTAGTTTCCATGGCAGTGTGCTTAGGGCCAGCGTCTCGTTGGAACACAAAGGCCCCTGCAACACCCAGCTTCTGCCCGCTCTCTGATATGCTATGGCGCAGCACTTGCCAATACACTTGCTGGATCACTTAGTACCTCCAATAAAAGCCAATTTCCAACACCTCATCATCACACGCATTCCCCAAACTATCACACTGTCTTCGTGTTTGACTGTAGGCATAACGTGTTGCGATTGAAATTCTGTGTTTGGCCTTCGCCACACCCACCGTTTGCCGTCCGAGCCGAATTTATAAAAATTTTGACTCACCGGGAAAAAATTACAGCATCTCAAAATTCGTTAGACCTTTAATGGCATTCGTTGGCAAATTGCAGGCGTAGTTGTTGGTTTACTACATAAATATGTAAACATGTGGTTTCTTCCTGGCTGCCCTATCATAGAAATTGGCATTTTCGTACAGTTTGAAANCTACATAAATATGTAAACATGTGGTTTCTTCCTGGCTGCCCTATCATAGAAATTGGCATTTTCGTACAGTTTGAAAACTTACAGTATGTGTAGATATAAATGCGATATCTTCGGCCAAAGATGATGCACTTCGAAATGGTTCTTTACGTGCTTAAGTGACCAGATTCCGTCTTTTGCGGCACATCAGCACTTTTGGGCTTTCGGAAAGTCGTTTATTTTCAGTCGTCCCTATTTCTTTGTCCTTCTTTATTATGGAACTGGCAGTTCCAAAACCAAAGGAGAGGGTTTTCGCAACTTCACGGTAACTCCTGCCTTGCTAATAGGGAGAAATTACTTCTTCGCGGGGCCACGGTGGCTAAGCGGTTAGGCTGCTCGCCTCCCACCAAGGCGAACCGGGCTCAATCCCCGGCTGGTTCACTCCGATTTTCGCAAGCGGAATCGTGCCGGACGATGCTGCTGGTAGGCGGGTTATCGCGGGGATCTCCCGGCCCCCCCCTCCAATTCCGGCACTGCTCAATACTCACCTCACTTCACCCTCGTCGGCTCTCAAGAACTCNCTACATAAATATGTAAACATGTGGTTTCTTCCTGGCTGCCCTATCATAGAAATTGGCATTTTCGTACAGTTTGAAACCTTACAGTATGTGTAGATATAAATGCGATATCTTCGGCCAAAGATGATGCACTTCGAAATGGTTCTTTACGTGCTTAAGTGACCAGATTCCGTCTTTTGCGGCACATCAGCACTTTTGGGCTTTCGGAAAGTCGTTTATTTTCAGTCGTCCCTGTTTCTTTGTCCTTCTTTATTATGGAACTGGCAGTTCCAAAACCAAAGGAGAGGGTTTTCGCAACTTCACGGTAACTCCTGCCTTGCTAATAGGGAGAAATTACTTCTTCGCGGGGCCACGGTGGCTAAGCGGTTAGGCTGCTCGCCTCCCACCAAGGTGAACCGGGCTCAATCCCCGGCTGGTTCACTCCGATTTTCGCAAGCGGAATCGTGCCGGACGATGCTGCTGGTAGACGGGTTATCGCGGGGATCTCCCGGCCCCCCCTCCAATTCCGGCACTGCTCAATACTCACCTCACTTCACCCTCGTCGGCTCTCAAGAACTCGATGTTAAGAGCCGCCCAAATCTCTTCACTTACTCAGAGACCGTGTCCCAATTGGCACATTTTGTTGTAACGTGACCCGTTTTGTCTACAAGATCTATGACGTATATTTGTAATTTGCGTTCTGCGTTTTGTCAGCTTCGCGGAGGCTGACAAATTACAAAAAAAAATTACCAAGCAGCCGCCACATTAGTTTTGCCTGTTTTAAACGTTTAAATACGCATATAGACGAGGTTATTGGAATAAACAAATGTGTCTTGTACACGCAATATTTATTTTACGAAGCAAGTTGCTGAAATCTTCTTTAAATAGGAATTTTCTCTTGGCACAATTTCTGTCAAGTAACAACTTCGCATCATATTAGTTTTATTTCTTTAACACGAGACCAAACAGGGTTGCACCTCCGCTGTATGAATACTTTCTTCACTATCACAATTGCTGTACATCTTTCACATTGAGCGCTCGTCTTTACGACGCCTGGTGTGCTTTTAACTAGTACGACGGGCATGCTATTCCGCTCCTCTGTCTGCGTAAGGCTTATAACGTTACATTGCCTCATATGCACACACTAGGACTATATGTGCCTGTGTGTGAAGGCTGTTCTTGGTAAAGGGAGCACTTTTGAAATCAACCTTTGAAAAATGTCACTACCCCTCCCTGCATATATTTTATCGGGCACACAGAGGGGTATGGCACCAGTAAAGTTGGTAACGACCAAGCGAAAGTGGTTCCGTGCTTTAGCGTCGAATTAAAAGTGTTAGGTAATGTGTGAATACTGAAATTATTTATTTTGCTTTAGGCAAATTTGTAAAATATTTACTTTCCTGAAAATTTTACATTTTCATTAGACCGGCGCATGAATAGTGATGAGACCCACGGCGATGTTTATTTTACATATGGGGGAAGAATACACAACGTGCATACATAATAATAAATATAAACTCTTCAATCCACTTAGCCTTAAGGCCCTTCGGATCTTCTCCTATTCTAAATATTATTCCTGTTGTAATGTTTTCTAATTTTTTAATATTCTTTATTCGTTTATTTCAATCTGCTTATTGTACTCATCTGCCAAGGGAACGTTGATAGCAATTAATTCAAAATAAAATTTTTATCATCTCAATTTTTAAAATTAGTTTAAAATTATTGATAGCAATCAATTCATAATAAAATTTTATCATACCATCATTTAAAATTTGCATTGGCTTGGAAATCTCCTACAGGGGGGGTGGTGACTGTTAGCCTGGTTTTACCAGTTACCACAGGGAGCCACGGGGAGGCCGTCACCCGAAGACCTTTACCCCCCCTGTACTTTCATCATACATTAATTAAACAACTAAATAATTATAGTCAGCATACAATGCCGCATATATCTAAAATATATATAATAACACACCATACAAAACACCTTAAAATATTCCTAACAAGTCTCCCTTATAAGTAGTAAAGACCAATTCCCCTCTAATATGAATCTAGGCTTTTTCGTTGTTCCCTGACAGCCTTGCCAGCAAGCGTGGCGCTACCGGGGCCCTTGCCCAGTAACTGGGCGCCCCACTGGCCTCGCCTG
>NQII01000122.1:556551-572785 GCA_002778355.1 Clitarchus hookeri | reverse complement strand
TCCTTCACTTACTCGCCAGTACTCACACAGCACGCACAAGCATTCATGGCTCCGCATCGCGCTTACGTTCACTCTCTCTTCCTCATGAGAAGGGCGACCACATTTTTTAATACATGAAGCAGGACACTTGTCTTAAGGAATGTTTTACAACAAAAGGAATGTGGTTAACTTCCGGGCATAAAAGTACTGTAAATACAAACTAAATAAATAAAAATCCTTATTGCATTTTATTGTAAGCTAACGAACGGTACACCAACAGTTTAAATTTTATTTTATATCTCTTTCGAATATATTTGAAAGAATTGCACACAGCAAAGCGTTATTTTGAAAAATCAGTTCGTAAAATTCATTGCATGTGAAATAATACACATTTTCAGTGTTTGTTTATGTGTAAAAAAGAAAGACTTTTCGCAGAACATTTGGCAAAAGAAGGACATGTCATTACTTAATTTGGCCTTTCGCATCCCGCAGGACAATGCTTATATAAAGAATGTCCTCCGAAAAGCAGGACGTCTGGTCGTCCTACTCACGTGATTGGCTACGGCAAGCAGCACCGAACCCACGACAGTACTCACAATTAGGGGCCGAGGGGACAGTATGCGCTTTAACTGTAACATACGCGGCTTGCTTTGAAATCCGTTCGGTTGCTCTCGTTTTCAGAAACATTAAATTAAAATACCTTTTTTCGGTTATGTATGCGTGTGTGTATGTATGAATGAGTGTATGCATGTGTACCTTCTGTATATGTATATATGTATACACATGTGTGTAAGTTAGTAGTAACTTTTGAATCTGTGCGTGTATGTATATGCGTGTGTGTATATATATATTTATGTATGCACTTGTGTATGTATGAGTACGTATGCAGGAAGGAAAGCTTTCGTGGCCTGTGGTGATAACATTTCTGCATTCGCTCAGACCGATTTCGAAGGAGATCGAAGCCGGGTCCTTCCGGATTCAAGCGCAGTGTGGTACCACTGGGCGACCTCTGCTCCATCGCTTCTGTGGAGTTCCAGGGCAGGGCTGTCAAAAACGGCAGCGTAGCGGGTGGTCTAGCTACATGCGCGTAGGGAAGCTGCAGTGCGAAGACAATTAGCCACAGTGCGTGGGAGTTTGTCTTTTTAACAGTTTGCCGAAGACGGCCGCGGCACTGAATACCTTACAATGCAGAGGCGAAAAGCCGCTTTATACCATGAACTACAGCCGCAACATTTCGGAATGTCTTTCGTCATCACCACCCGATTAGCCTACTCGCCTGTCCCCAGGGTTTCGCCCAGTCAATCAGAGAATACGCACGCCCCTACATCAGAGGAACCGACATGCTATTTCGCCTCTGTGTAGTACCTTCTCTGTGACCGCGGCGTACGTATTCGAAAATCGCTACGTGTGGGCAGAAAACGCGTATAGTTTACCTGTCTTTAATCAATATTCCACTCCACATAGCACGCGGTGTTGGCATCCTTCGACAGTTCTTCCAAAATAAAATCCGTCACAAAATTAAATACGTGTCCATAAATATTTTTTGCAAACCTTACTGGTTATAAGGTAGCGCGTGACTTGCATTCGGGAGGTTGTGGTTGGAATGCCAACCCAAAACACTGGGTACGTTTTCCCCAGACAAATCAACCGCGTGATTAAACAGTTGGTGCGGTGGCCAGATCTTTTGGCTTCTTTAGCACACCGTGAGCTTTTAAATATACAATCAGTAACAAAACTCATTGGCCATCAATCATATTATCAGCACCGTCATCGTGGTCATGAACATCATTAGAACGTCGTCAGAACGATTTCGTCGTATTTTCCATCATTGGCGTCATCGTCAACAGCCGCCACTATCAACATAACTGTGTCGTCATTATCAGAGTTAATAATCGTCATCATCGTCATCAGCGTCGAAACTGTTACTCTGTTTGGTAACACGGAGTTCAAGGTCACCAGATATGCGTTTGCCCTTTGCGGCTCGTCGCGAGACTCAGCTGTAACTTTGACAGTAAGAAGATGGTCGCTCTCGCCATCAGATCTTTTTGTTGGGGAGTCCCCTCCCTGTTAAACTTCATCGTCGGCAGGCATCCTCTGTTACATGCGCTCAATGTACAGGCACTGAATTTTCGTGAAATCACGTGCGTACATGATAATCTCCAATGCGCCGCACACGCATGCAGGTTTTGTCTTGTTGTTGGCTGCACGATAAGTCGTCATTTAGTCAAGTCATTCAGGAGTGTTAACGTCAGTAACCGACGTGGGCACAAATACTGCGTGCGCAGAAATAAATCGATCATCCGTAGGGTTCAGACACATAACACATTTGGCGTGGCTGTTCCTTTGATGTGGACGTACCCATCCTCTGGTCAGCTACGCAATGATCTGGGAACAGGCTACTGCATGCTGCGAAAACTTCCCTATTGGCTGGGCTGGCGTCTGCCATGCGGGGTTACTAGGCGCTGATTGCCGAACGGCGTTTGGAAACATTACTGTCCGGCGACGCCATTTTGCTGGCTCGTGCAAATAGAGTTTGCGGTATAAGCGAATGGTTCTCAGTCTTTAATGGCATACCAGAAAATACGCGAATCAATTTGGGAAGGTTAAAGTATGGGCCGAGGGGGACGGGGGGAATGGAAGTAAGTGAAGAGATTTGGGCGGCTCGTAACAGCGAGGTCTTGAGAGCCGATGAGGGTGATTGAGGTGAGCATGGAAAAGCGCCGGAATGAAAGGGACGGGGAAACGGGAGATCCCCGAGAAAACCCGCCGACCAGCGGCATCGTCCGGCACGATTCCCACATGTGAAAATCCGGGAGCGACCCGGCCGGGGATTGAACCCGGTTCGCCTTGGTGGGAGACGAGCAGGCTAACCGCTCAGCCACCGCGGCCCCAAAAATGTGTATGTTTCACGTTACGGGCAGCAGGTGTTTATGAGACTACGNTGTATATGTTTAACGTGAGAGACTTCCTTTATTATACACTATTTTATTATGTGTACATTGGTCTGCGAATTTTTTCGGGGATCTCCCGTTTTCCCCGCTCTTTCATTCCAGTGCTGCTCCATACTTACCTCAATCACCCTAATCGGCTCTCAGGACCTTGCTGTTAAGAACCGCGCAAATCTCTTCACTCAATCACTCACTCACTTATGTGTACAGTGCACACAATTAAAGAAACTTCCTGAGCACCATCTAATACAGGATTAGCATGCACTGACTAACTATGTACAGTTCAGCCTAGGTTATCCGCAACATAAATTGCTACATATTGTACGTAATAGACAAATATTGAAATTGAAATTATATGTACTGTACTGAAATGTTTATGTAGGTCTAATACAGTAATGTGTAAAACTCTGTAAAGAACATGAGTGAAAAATACCGATTGAAATTCAATATATTTTGTAAAACCTTTTAGAATAGGCCATTTTAGGTGTATAGGCTGTTTACGGTTGATTGAGTACTTTTAAAATCAACCTTTGAAAAATGTCACTGGCACAGAGTGACATGCGCCCAGTTAAGTTGGTAACGGTGGAGGGAAAGTAGTTCAATATGCCAACGTTGAATTAAAAGGGTTTAGTAAACATTTGTAGATAGTGAAATGTGTTACTTTGATGTCCATTTTTTTTGTAAGTAAGTGTAAGAATAAACAAATTTGTAAAAATTTTACTTTTCTAATAACTTAATTGTTTTACTTTACCGTCGCATGAATAAAGTGACCAGGCCAATTACGATGTTAATTTTAAAAAAGGGCGGAAGGAAATACAGTATGCATACAAGTCGATCTTAAGTAGGAATTTTAACCCCTTAACATACACATTAATTTTCATGGCAGGTATTGCAAAAGAGGAAATTTATGTTGTGATAAGTACCTACGAATTTCTTATAACAACTGACACTGTGGAACCCATGGAAAGAGTTTCAGTAGATCCGTGGCACATGGAGCAACCAATCATAAAATAGATGGCTTGTCAGCAGCAACCAACAGCACTGGCTAGGGAAAGGATCTTGTTATATACTCAATAGCTTCTTACACTGTACCGCACCGACCATGATTTTTCCTATTCTGCAGTATATCAGATGTGACGAATATACTAGGGTGTATTAGTAAGTAGTCAAAAGTGCTCAGTTTACCGTGAACAATCTTGATATGGATTAACAGAAAAAATCGTTATCCGAAATGGTTTTTCCCCTTTATTTCAGTGAACCGGGGTTGTTATGCATACATAACACCGTGGATGAATAGGTTAAAACGATACATTTATCTGTTATTGAAAGGGTTAGTAGATTACTAAGTCTTTGACCAGCTCCCAGAATATTAAGAAATAAAAGTGAACAATCAGGAACTTCATTACTGGGAGGAATCGAAGCCGCGACCCGCAGGAAGGCCGCAGCAGGCGGCAGCCGGGCCGACCGCGTCTGGCGGCGAGGGAAAGTGGTCCACTCGCCTGGTGGCTGGTGAACCCCTCCCCCTTCCCCCTGCATTTTTTTATAATATGCATCCTCCAGCCAGATTCCCTTTCAGGCCTCCCCTCGCCTGACCTTGAGACAGTCGGCCAGGACTAACCGAGACCCCTTCACAAGGACCCGCGCGCGACGCTGTCGAACAACGCGCGTCTGCGTAAACAACTTCTCAGCTGTTCAAGGTCAACTGAGCACTTTTGAATGCCCCATTTAACAAGCCTTCCTAGTAAAACATTTTATAAGCCTCGAGGCCACATAAGGAAGCTTTGCGACGGTAATGGAAAACGGCACGAACAAGCTTCGCGGTGACTTGAAGGTTTTTACATAGGAATCTGTTCAAAAAAGATACAGCATTGTTGTTATAATAGTTTAAAGCACTGCTTTACAGAAGAATAAAGATCGTTAACAGAAGTCTACTTACAACGATTTTTTGCTGACTTCAGACACTTTTCAACGAGTATATTTTACTAACGAAATTTATGAATACGTAACAAAGCATCGACTTCAATTTCTGTACTGAAAAATATTTACTACGAAGCATTCTGTAGTTTTTAAAACGTTAGAACAGACGCAAGTGCATACAATGAAACCCGTATGAGAACTAGGCAAGTTCTCTGAGATCTACTTTTATATTAATTGTGTATTCTTCCACCATGTGTAAAATTAATTTTGTCATTGACCTGATCACTTTATTCAAGCGTCTGTCAAGCAAAACGTTGAAATTATGACACAATTAAATATTTTTTACAAGTTTGCTAATTCAATTATACGAATTAATACAACATAAAGTAAAAACAATAATTTCCGTATTCATAGATGTTTACCTAACACTTTTAATTCAATGCGAAGGCATGGAACTACTTTCACTCTGTCGTTACCAACTTTACTGGGCGTTTGCTATTTAGAATATATGCAGGAGAAGCAGTGCCATTTTTCAATGGTTGTTTTGAGAAAAGCTAAATTTAATCGTGAACAGCCTATATGACGCTGTAAGGGGACTCCCTAGTAAAATATTAGCATTAAAATCCGTGTTTGCTCGTATAAGCGTATCTCAGTATATAAATGCTCTGGAAGTTCGACTTTTTTTTCAGGAAAGGTAACAGACATACAGCCTGCTTTTATCCTACCAAATACATTCAGAAGGGAAAAAATTGTGAAAATATTTTAAGGTAGTAATTTTTCAAATTCACTTGAACACATGCTTAGACTACGAACAGCTTATTGTTTTGTTGTCATTGCAGCTGCTCTAAGACTAATTTATTCACACAGTAGATAAGTAGGCTATAACAGAGACGATTAGGAACGTACCCATTCTGTGATTGCCCTTGCGTCTGATTGACTACCGTATGCTGCGAAAGATTCCCTATTGCTGGCCAGTTACGCCATTGTGCGGCTCGAGTTTGCAGTTTGAGCAGATGTTTCGCCTCTGTATATGTACTTGCAATGNTGGCCAGTTACGCCATTGTGCGGCTCGAGTTTGCAGTTTGAGCAGATGTTTCGCCTCTGTATATGTACTTGCAATGCTCTGTGGCTTATTTTACTCCTCCTTGATGGAACTGAGTCAACAACAAAAACACGCAACAAACTACAGGTCGGAGCNCTCTGTGGCTTATTTTACTCCTCCTTGATGGAACTGAGTCAACAACAAAAACACGCAACAAACTACAGGTCGGAGCACGACCTCTCACTGTAAACAGCAAAGATCCAATGGTCAGTTGACACATTCGAACATGTACACACTTTTGAAAAGTCAAGACTGCTGGACACTGGATCCGAGATTTTGCTCTATTTGTTGGCCTGTTTACACTACAGTAAAAGTAGTTATGCTGCCGGCTGCATTTCCAGACATTACTATAGTGAAACCCAGTTGAGGAAATTATGCGCAGAAGTCTGAAACGTGTCGGGCAAATCGGGATAGTCCATTGCCGCTGCACAAAGGGAGGGGTTGTTCAGTTCAGTTGTCACAGCGGCCGAGAGAGGTTGGTCGAGAGCTGCTCCGCACGTTCATATTACCTGTCGAAAAAACGCAAGTCGCGCAGCGCGGTATTCAACAGCATGGTGGCAGAGAGCGATGTTATCAGTTTGGTATGCATAGCACCAGCAGATTCACGTGGTTTCCCTCCCTCTAAGCTACGCTAAAATTATTTTTTCATTTGAACTGTGCTATACCACACGCCGGCAGACAGTTCCTTTTTGGTTAGGGTTCACCGATAAGTAGCGAGTAGAGTATTTTCAATTTTTATTCTGTTACTTACGCAACAAGACTTAGTGTCAACTTAAGAGTTTAAAGAAAATGTTATTATTTAACTTGTGAAATGACGTGAAACTATGAAAAATAACAAATGACATGTTTTGTCTTCTAGGGCAATTTTTTNAAATAACAAATGACATGTTTTGTCTTCTAGGGCAATTTTTTTTTCATAGTATTATTTATCGAGCTACACTCGAGGGATGTTCTATTTATTAATCTTTAATTTAAGAGGTCATAGATTAATTTTTATTTTGACTTCAGTGCACTGGTGAAGTTAACGCCGCAGTGCTTACTCGTAAACGCAAACACGATCTCTACAAGATTATCCTGAGCTTCAGTTACAAACTTTGTAAGAGTATTCTTTATGAAAAACGGGACAGAAAACATAAAACAGTCTATCGTCTTAACGTGATTGATAAGGGAGAAACACACCGTTGGAAATTGGGAATTAAAAGTAGTCAAGCTGTGTGAGATGAAAACAAAGAATTCGTGAATTGTGTTAGCCGGTTTGATTATCAGCCTTATGCGAACATTTCCGGGGTGATAATAATCGATAAACATCCACGGGTAACACACTTGTTGGTTAATAATATGGTCCCTGCTAATTTCCCAATGACGTGCCGAACGTTTACAGATATGTACATAATAGACTAGTTCACGAATTTCTCATTACTTTTCACGTAGTTCCTGACATTCTGTGAATAACTAGTTTTAATTCCAATTCTTCAGTAAAATACCCCTCCCTTATTAATCACGTTAAGTCTAATATTTTCCACCCCATACTTAAATTTTTNATATAAATTATTTTCGTAATTGACGCTATTTTTTATTTCGCGAAATTTTTTTACAAGTTAGAGAATATAGTGTTTCTTAATCTAATTTTATTTACTTACTTATCTTTTTAATTGTTTATAAATAAATGCTTTCATACTCGGGTTTGTCCCTTCCACCTTTCCCATCAAATTAAGTCCTTTTTTTTTTTACTTGGCACTTTTAGTGACAGGTAAGTTTAACATTTAAAATGTTGCTTTTTAAATATCTGTAACTCTACCTGTGCTATGACGCTCTCCCATGCCTCGGAACCAATAAATAACTTTAAGTGCTCCATATTTGTCTCAGTAAGCTGTTTATGAACCTAAGTAATGGCTTTGACAANGAACCAATAAATAACTTTAAGTGCTCCATATTTGTCTCAGTAAGCTGTTTATGAACCTAAGTAATGGCTTTGACAACGGATATCCTCTTTCACTGCAAAATACTTACTTTATTGGACACTAGTTTTCTGTCGAGTCACAGTAGAAGCGTGGAAAGGGTCAACGTGTCTCCGAGAGAAACAAGAGCCGCAGATCGAATTCTATTTCTAAGGACGGGTTTGCGCTGGATGTTTAAGGTCCCGTGCTTGTTTGGAGATGAAATCTGACCGGAGATAGTCGAAACCCAAAGCTCGGCATGACTAGCAGTTTACGAGCGTCGTGTCGGTGCACAAGAGTTTCTGACTCCGCTATGCATTTTGACATCGCTTTGCTTTTTTGACGTCTTTCTACAGAGCCTCTCACTCTTAGATTGCAATGGGCATTCACTCCCTCTTTCCAATACATGATTTCTGTCTTAAAGCTGTCCTTATTCCTGAGTGCACTGTCGTCTGAAAAGTAATATTTTTGCAGCCTCAAGATATGTCATTTCCGTTCGTGCGCGCCATGCAGTCACAATGAGATAGGGTTTCTCACAGGTTTCAGTTTCAAAGGAGCCGCTTAGATTTGCGTCGCAGGATTGGATTCTCTTAAGAGTTGTCAGGGAGGTAAACAGATNTCAGTTTCAAAGGAGCCGCTTAGATTTGCGTCGCAGGATTGGATTCTCTTAAGAGTTGTCAGGGAGGTAAACAGATGAAATTCCCTTAATCAGACCATTTCCTTTGCACACCCATCTGTTACTCAGCGTGCCAATTACGTCGCAAAGCTGGAGTAATCTGGATAGAGTGCGCGCCTTTCACACTGTTCTGCAGTCTGAGAGTGGGACGCTCTATACAAGAAGCCTCACATATTGTTAAGATTTTACTGCTGATCTTATGGGAGGATTTAGCATTATGTAGGGAAAATTTCCGCCTCAAGGTGCGCTGCTGTTCCAAAGAAGTCGCATTTAACCTGGTGGTAAATTGAGAGAAATTCTGTTTATTTGTGTGTAAAAGTTCTTGTTTGGTTCGAATTGCCCAGCCTAAATTTTAAGTATTGGCTTTATTTATTAACTACTATTCACGCTCTACAATGGTATTTACAGGAGCAAAAATTATAAATACAACTGCGTTTGGCATTGAGTGTTAATAATCAAGCTTATTTCAATGAAAAAAAAACTTATGAATTTAAGCACTATATAAATACAGCTGTCATGAAAAGGAACTTTTTCATATTAAAAAAAAAAAGTTATTTTGTATGCCAACATTTTGCTAAATCCAGTTTACGGCAGGATATTAAAGAACATGTGAACATTTCGTTATATTTATTTCCACTCTAGTGCGAAGAACGAAGTTTATTTTTATATAGGTTCTAACACAATACAAATTGAATGATTTTACACAATTACATTTATTTTATGAAAATTTTAATTATCCCTTTTACTTACAAAACAGTAAAATCAGGTACACGTGCGACACCTGTGCTACCTGGTGGCGATAATTTTGTTGCCAAACTTAAAGCATTGAACTTCCTAACCTGAGCTAAATAAACCGTAACTTATTTCAACTTTATTCATACGAGGCGGAGGAATAGTTCGAAAGTAGAACCTGAGCAGGGTTTCAGAAAATTTGGATGTAACGTAACCGCGAATGGACTACATCACAGTCGCTAAGCAAAATATTGTTTGTTGCGGCCCCTAAAATAATTAATTCCTCTGCGAGTGAAAGGGCTGAGATAAGTGACGTGTGGTGAACTGTTGCAAGGTAAGCTCTGTTTTGCTCTGTGCTATACCTAATCGTTTGCTAGTTTACACATCGGCCACTTAAACGTAATGGTACATTTGACGTCACAGCACGTGTGTAATGGGTGGCTCGCCGCTCTCTCGTGAGTAGCCGCAGTACATTCGATTTCTCCCGGCCTCACTCTGGTTACTGGTTCCTGCTACGTACGCCGATTGTGTACAGCACTGAGCAAGCACCAGTTTAAAGGCTGTTCACGGCAAAGTGAGCACTTCTAAAGCCCTATTTAAATTTTCCTTTCAGCCATGTTTTATCTTTACACCTCCTTTTGGAATAAATATTTCCATGCCAGTAATAAACGCAGTGTGTATATTCCACCGCAATCGGAAGTTAACGTCTACGGCTAAAATAAAAAGATATTTATTGACTACTATTCCAAATGAGAGGACTTTCAAAAGTGCTCACCTTTCCGTGAATAGCCTATACCTTGCAACACTTCACCGCACGCCATTGGTTGAGAGCAGAGCGACGACATGTGAAGTGAGCTTGGAGCCGCCTGCCTCCAGGAAGGGGGTGTTTCCTGAAGGAGGCCGGCCGAAGAAGGGTTGTGTGTCCTACCCGCGCGCTTTTGTTCCTCTCTTTATAATCCTTTCCCTTGAGAAAATGATTGCGTGACGTGATGTGGTGTGTCACGTATTAAAATAATGGCAGTATCGGGAGGGGGCCACGAAGCCGCCATTGTCCAACTCTTCCCAGGTCCGAGTTTTACGTACACCGGCCTGCCACCAGATTCCTTCACACCGCAATGTGCGACATTCACTATAGCCCATTCACGGTTACTTCCAACTTTCCCTGAAGCCTTGCTAAAGTTCTACCTCCAGGATATTCCTACGCCTCATGCAAACAAAGCTGAGAAATTACACCACAGGGCCAACGCACAGCGTTCGTGCGCACTCAGTGTAATAATATTTTTCATAAGAACTATTTATTACTAGGCATTACGAACACAACTATGTTCTCCCTGTTTTTATTCTTATTAATTATATATAAATGAATAAGTGCAATTTATACATACAATATAAATAATATTTCAATATAATAAAAAAAAAAGGAACTTTTATGTTTTTGTATGTCAACACAAGTATAAAATGCTTATGATAAAAACATAATTAAAAAACAATCAAACATGCCATACATGGGGTGATGTTTCTAAAGGTTTGATTCAAAAAGTGTGAAGAAACCGCAAATAGAATATACACGTATTTTAAATGCATCATTGCGGGACATGTCCAACCGCCGAACACTCATACGCCACCGAATGGCCTTGGTGTCTTGAGACTGGGAGCATTGAATAAAGATATAAACTAGAGCATTCATGGGATAAGGAAAAGTCTGACAAGTTTTTTATGATAGTTCTTGGGATGATTCAGAGGAGCGCTAGTGTTCTCGACTGGGAGTTAGCAGGCGGCAGACGACGCAGCAGTAAAAATACTTCGCCACCCGTGCGTTGTTGCCAGTTCTGCAGCCGGAAAATGTAGATAATCACCCTGGCCTTAGTTCACCTACATGTTCGTTCACGTTCTGCTAAAGGCGAGCGTGTCTCACGCGAGTTAGTTTTGGTTGCAGCTATGAATACCCAACTCATGTTTTACTAGTGGCGACCATGGCACGTGTTTCGTTTCTGTCGTAGAATTCTGCATTTGTTGAAATTTGCAGCGGTATCAACTACTATTTGGTTTTATTTACCTCTGCGGAAATTAATAATCATAAATATATACCTGTCATCGTTTTTTATTCTAATTTGTTATTTTACTGTAGGTTAGATGTCCATGATAAAACACGAGTACCGTTAGCACTTACAATTACAAATTAGATTTTANAGATGTCCATGATAAAACACGAGTACCGTTAGCACTTACAATTACAAATTAGATTTTAATCATAAATGATGTCATACATTATAGTGGCATTTTCATTCCGTTTTTATGTGAAAGGAAATTGACAAGATGAATGCGAACGCCGTATGAGTGTGCATCTCATTAAGCAAGCAGTACACCTAGTGCATACTGCATGTTTACAATAATGATGCACATGNTAATCATAAATGATGTCATACATTATAGTGGCATTTTCATTCCGTTTTTATGTGAAAGGAAATTGACAAGATGAATGTGAACGCTGTATGAGCGTGCATCTCATTAAGCAAGCAGTACACCTAGTGCATACTGCGGGAAAAGGACATTGATGATCATGTATGAGGCTCAACTCGAACAGATGTTTGTTTTAAAGCGACAATAGAATTGTCGTCTCTGTAAGATGCATGTTTACAATAATGATGCACATTAGTGGTTATTGTCTGAAAAGCTGGCAGTTGTGTGTATGTACAGTTACACGAGTGTAACACAGCACACCATTTTATATTCTACACAGAAACCTGGAACTCATAACAGTGCGAAAAACGTTGACACTGAAGTTATTATCAGCAATGTTAACACTAACGAACGTATTGAGACTAGACATAACAGAGAGAGAGTCGCAATATTCTACTTCAGACTACATTACAAATTATAACTATTTCTTCACTAAACATAGGTTGAATGCAATGAATCGGTTCAAATCGCTATCATAAAAATTTTTATCAAAAAATATTAAAACAAAATGCAAACTTTTATTATTTTTAATATAAGAAACGCGTGATCCCCTTGAACATGAAGAATGTTTATAGCATTTTGTGGTTACATTATGTTTTGCTGACGGGGACAAGCATGTTGTTTAGAGAGGAAGGGGCACTCGGTGATTGATATTTCGTTAATATTTACCCCGAAACACGCTGTTTGTATGCTTCTTTCTCGTGACGTATATTTACAGTATGACGTGTTGCATTATTTTTGATATCTTGCCCTTCGATTCGAGTATCTTCCTTTCGTTGAATGGGGTCGGTTTTGCAAAGCTGCGTCCGAGCAATACATTAAATTTTNTTTCGATTCGAGTATCTTCCTTTCGTTGAATGGGGTCGGTTTTGCAAAGCTGCGTCCGAGCAATACATTAAATTTTATTGGTGGTGTGTTTATGTGGAGAGCCAACAGCGATGTTTTGCCCCATTCGAGCTAAAAATGTGCACACATCCTTAGAATACTCGCTCTCGTAGTGGAGGCATAGGTATTTAGACTGTGTTGGAATGCAGTTTGGATCTCCACGAAACCTTTGTAATTAACCAACCCAGACCCTGCCACGATTCTTGCGCGTGATGGTCGCTGGCACGATGGTGGATACTCATCCTGAACCCTTNAACCAACCCAGACCCTGCCACGATTCTTGCGCGTGATGGTCGCTGGCACGATGGTGGATACTCATCCTGAACCCTTGGTTTTGTGGGAATTAGACTCGTACGCTGCGATGAAGGAGGCTGTACGTGATGGATTTTGGCAGGTGAAGGTCCAACAGCTACGCAGGTTTTTTACATGCCTCTGCAAGTTATCGCGCCTAGCAAATGCCATGCCACAGTTTCTACACTTATATGCCACTCTATCTGCATTATTCTAACGTCCATACTTTTCGTGTCTTCGAGCACNATGCCACAGTTTCTACACTTATATGCCACTCTATCTGCATTATTCTAACGTCCATACTTTTCGTGTCTTCGAGCACATTTGATGAATGCAAACACAGTGTTTCAGTAGCGGCACGGGTACTGAGGCAACGTCATTGCAAATTAGAACGATGGTAAATATGTAAATTTAAAAAAAAAACGAAGTTCTACTACCCTATTTTATGAGGTTGCATATTCCTCCAGAGACATGTTAGCCCGAACCGATACTCGAAATTCGAGCAGAATTTTAATTTCGCGGGAATATATATGCGTATTACGTGCACACTTGATAACATCCTGCGACCTGATGGAATTAAATATCTGAACTTACCACTCAGACTGCTAAAATACAAGGGGTAAGAGAGCATCAGACGAGAAACTGTGCCGAGGGTCGACATTGTTCCCATGAAATACTTTCCCCACACTTGTACGCTCTGGAGGACANCAGACGAGAAACTGTGCCGAGGGTCGACATTGTTCCCATGAAATACTTTCCCCACACTTGTACGCTCTGGAGGACAATGCTGAAAACAAGAGCGGTAGTGATATAGGATTAAGCGATGGTGAATAATTAGTCGGACTAAAGTGGTGGGGTAAGGGATACGGAATAAATACTCAATTTCAATGGTAATTTAATTAGCATTAAAACGAAAAATGTTTTTGTCGGTCTAAATTAAATATCTTAGTACNACTCAATTTCAATGGTAATTTAATTAGCATTAAAACGAAAAATGTTTTTGTCGGTCTAAATTAAATATCTTAGTACAAAAAATATATAGATTTAATAATTTATGCTTGTAGGTATACTGCTCATTGGAAAAATAATTTTTCTTAAAAATAGGAATGAAAAATTGCAGATTTTCCTGTGACTATAAATATGAGTGCCGACAGCTCACTTAGCGGCTAAATCGTCAGAATGAGCGGATACCGGCAGCTCGACTGGCAGTGAAATCAAGAAATTAATGCCACCTATTTGTTGAAAATAGAATCTAACATGGATGATACCGACAGCACCAGTTATACTTTAATAAACATAATAAAGTATGGCTGCCGCCTGGTGGCTAAATCAGCAGCTCGTCTGGTGACAAAATCAATAAAATAGCACCACCTAGGTGTTGAAAATAGAATCAAATATGGAGGGCGCCGACAGCGCAACCTATACTTTAAACACATAATCAAATATGACTGCCGCCTGGTAGCTAATTCGACAACTCGCCTGGTGGGTAAATTAATACACTAGCACCACCTACGTGACAAAAATATATTAAATCCAATATGGCAGTCGAACGAAGGTGAGAGACAAACTCCAGTAATGTGTAACAAATAACAAACGAAAACCAAGATGGCGGACGGTATCTGTGACGCCTACCAAGATGGCGGACTGCACCGGCCAATATGGCGGACTGCTCTTGCCAAAATGAAGGACTGCACTTACCAAGATATGGGGATGGCTGCACCTAACACGGTGGACTGTGGCTGTTACACCTACCAAGATGGCGGACTGCACCGACAAAGACGGCGGACGGCTGCACCCATCGAGATGGCGTACTGCACCTACCAAGATGGTGGACGGTGGCTGTGACGCTTACCAAGATGTTGGACTGCGCCTACTAAGATGGCGAAATGAGTATGGGTGGAGGGAGGTGTGGGGAACTTCTGGAATTTAAGTTTTTTAAAATAAATTGTTTAAATAATTTTTTAAAAATAATTTCTAATAATTTTTAAATATATATGTTTTTTATTTTCCTGGATTTTCTGGGTTTCCATGGTAAAATTTCAACGAGGCCAAGGTCAAGGGCAAGGTCAACTGGATCCAAAATGGCCTCCGTTCGACTGGAATGACAGAGCACGAACAGCACCAACGCTCCGGTCCCAGGTCCCGATGTGCAAAAGTCCTCATAATCCCTCTACTGACCCTATAAATATTGCAACGGTCCAATGGTTGAGAGTCTTTTGCGGAGGCCATCTGGCTGAGTGCGGTTTACAAAGTTGAGTGCGGCATACAAAGTTGAGTGCGGCGAGGGAAGATCGACGACGGGAGGTTGCGAGACTATGGCAGACGAGGTGTTCGTGGTGTGAATGGACGAGGGGGCGTGATACCCGACGAGTGAAGACTACTGTGCACGAGGGCGCTCGGAGAACTCTGGAACTTTGCGAAGTGGCGGGACATGGGCTAACTGAGGTGGGACGGAACGAAAATGTGATACGGATTGTATTGCAAATACGGGAACTGTCAAATATGGACATATAATTTATAAAATGATTGAATAGGTTTTGATACACTATCTATTGGGACAGATTTTTTAAAAAATTAGTTATTTACANTAATTTATAAAATGATTGAATAGGTTTTGATACACTATCTATTGGGACAGATTTTTTAAAAAATTAGTTATTTACATTAATTTCTTTGTCTGTAAACAGCAAGTGATATCAATTTATTGTGAGATGTTGGGTCGGGAGAATTTTGTTTGTAGNTTAATTTCTTTGTCTGTAAACAGCAAGTGATATCAATTTATTGTGAGATGTTGGGTCGGGAGAATTTTGTTTGTAGTTATAGTAAATAAAATTATGAAATTATAATTAACTCTCTTAATTAAGACCTCCATCCTGGTTTAGCCCACTGACTTTGAGAGAAAATTGCAATAACACAGTGTACCTGGTGCGGTGTCCCATACACGATCGCGCTAGATTCATGAGTCCACTGAGACGAAACGAGTGGCTATAATACAAAGTGACCGTATGATTTATTCTCGATTTTCACTTCTACGCAACACCGAAGTTACAAATCCGCTACTTTTTTTTCCACACGGCGTAGAATAGGCTGCGGAACAGTGGTCGGTCTGGGGCCAACATCTGATCCTGCGCTTGCAAGCACTGGACATCCACAACAGACGCGGCGCGTCAAACGTCGCACCATTGTTCCGCTACAACACGAAAAAACCACCATTGTATATTTTTTCCCCCTCTCTTTTGAAGCTTCCAACAATGGCTGTCGTAATACTCGGCGAGAACAAAAGCACAGCCTCCCCCCCCCCCTTCCC
>NQII01000122.1:544697-556492 GCA_002778355.1 Clitarchus hookeri | reverse complement strand
TCGAGACAACGCCAGCTCCGCTTGCTGTCTCCGTTTCCATTTCGAAGATTTCTTTTTTTCTCCAGCCTTTGCACCGTCCTGGCGCGCGGATGCGACATCACGCGGTTGTCGGACTCGGGGAACGAGTTCGCCGCAATTGTGCGAGAAATAGGGTTCTAGAGAAGTGTTTCACGGGCGCAGAAGCCATGGTGAGTTAGTCGAACCCCACTGGGAGCTGCGGTGGTGTAGTGGCCAGACATCTCGCCTCCCACTTAGTCGAACCGGGTTCGATTCCCGGTGGGGTTGCTCCCAGATTTTCGCACGTGGGAATCGTACCGGACGATGCCGCTGGTCGGCGGGCTTTCTCGGGAATCTGCCGTTTCCCCTCGCCCTTGCATTCCGGTGCTGCTCCATATTCACCTCGCTTCACCCTCATCGGCTCTCAAGACATCGAGGTTAAGAGCCGTCCAGATCTCTCCATTCGAACACTGCTGGGATCATAAGGACGCCGCCTGGAATTACGGCGACCCCTGTGGCCACCTTAGTCGTATTTATACTAGAGTTTCTTGTTTACCGTAACTTTCGTGCCACCTGTTGAAATAGTAGGTGAGTTATGTTTATATTTAAACATCTACTTCAATATCCAATATACTTTTAAGACGTGCATTCGGGATGAGGCGACCATCAGAAGACAGTGCAGGCTATAAGAAGTACACTACTAATCATTTTGCTGTTTATAAACACGATTATAATAATAGGTGGTAGCTGTACGATGCATTGAGCATTATATTATATTAAATTAACACTAGTGTCATTGGAAATTTTTTTACATGAGTGGTGTAATATTCGATAAGTTTTCCTGTATTGAGTTGGAAAATTAAATTTTGAGATTTCAGAGGTACATGATAATATACATATTTTACAAAATGTACTATATTTACAATAATTTGCAGAGCTCACAGAATACTTAAAGAGCTCTTGCGTTCTTTTGTAATATCAAGTATTATTTTCTTTATAAATAGTTTTCAGTTCTGTAAAATTATAATTAATGTTTTTTTAATTGATCTTGACATTATATATAGTTAATTGATGAGCAATGTATCATATAATGTTTGTAATCGCGAAAGTTGAAGTTACAATTTCAATTTTTTATAAGCGCCAAGATCTTTGATATAAGTCCTGAGTTCTTAAACTTGATTCGAAACTGTGTTGTATTGAAAGAACCAAAAGGGATAAGATTTAAATTGTTTTAATACCAGAAACACACAGTGTTTAAATAAACACTGTAAAGAGTTATATGAAAACATAGCGTTACAATATTAATAATATTTTTAGCGAAATTATTTAATGGTATAAAAACTATTGAGCAGAACTTACTGCAATGGCAAGTTTTGCCACCCATTAGCTTAACCAATTTCCACCCAGAGAAAAAAAAATCGGAAACAGATTTTGCTGCGGGTACTGTCGACCCACTGGAATTATCCTTCCCTTTTGCCAACGCGGCAGTGGTTGAATCTGCCGCAGTGTCTTTGCGTTGTCAATACACGCTTCGAGAAGCCTCATCAAGCAAATAACATTTCCCGGAAGGAAAAGAGCAGTGGAAAGCGCTCGTCAGCGAAAGTTTTCCCCCTCCGCATACCGCGGTGATTATTTCAGTAGCTCACCTTCACATACTGTACGTAACAGATTCCCCACTGCGGTCTGCTGATTTGTCAGACGAAATCGATAAAGCAAAAGTCTCCTCTGACAGTCTATCAACTGCTGGGGGTTACTAAAAAATATAGCGAATCACCACACTTTTAAAATCTCTTTTTATCGACATAAGGTCATAAATAAAGCGTCATCACATTTTATTTACGCAATTGCAACTTTTTCAAATAAAAAGACTGAAAGTATGATAGCAATTAAAAAAGTTTATCCAAGCCTATATTCAGTGATAAATTACATAGCGACTAACTAAACTGACGGAGCGTAAAATAATCACACTTATTTAAATGTTATTTTTGTTATATACATTTGGTGATTTGTCGAGATTTCAGGAGGTAAGAGGACTCTAGGATAGAGATAATTAAGAACATACTTTCGGACTGCGAACCTTTGGGATATCTCAAGTAAGACGCGGATGCAAGTTTAGTATTTAAATATACATTGTTACCTCAGCAATGCGTAGAGGTACGTGAGAAAAAAAACAAACTCATATTAAGCACAGATCAGGTGGTAAGTAAGTGAGTTGGAAAATTAAATTTTGAGATTTCAGAGGTACATATACATATAATATACATATTTTACAAAATGTACTATATTTACAATAATTTGCAGAGCTCACAGAATACTTAAAGCGTTCTTGCGCTCTATTGTAATATCAAGTATTATTTTCTTTTTAAACAGTTTTCAGTTCTGTAAAATTATAATTAATGAGTTTTTTTATTGATCTTGACATTATATACAGTTAATTGATGAGCAATGTATAATATAATGTTTGAAATCGCGGTAGTTGAAGTTACAATTAGAGGCAGGACAGAAAAAAGAAACATAGATTACACATAGATAGGAATGTAAGTAAACAAAAAATATTACATTCTGGGACATGGAGTCAGCAGGTAGGTATAGTCCATTCACAGTTACTTCAAACTTTCCTGAAACTCCGCTTCAGTTCTAATTTCAGGCTATTCCTCGGCCTCATGCAGACAAAACTTAAACATGTCTAAAAAATAACACCAAAGGTACAACACATCGCATTCGTGCGCACTCAGTTCAATAATATTTTGCATGAGAACTATTTCTTACTAGGCATCACCAACACACCTTTTTTCTCCTCGTTTTAATTTATATTAATTATAAATTGAATATTATAATTTGTAAATAAAATATAAATGAAAAATGTTTAATTTAAAAAAAATCTGCGGCACTTTTATGTTAACAGATGTATGGAATCCTTATGGTATACGGTATATTCAGGAAACAATTGAACACGTCATACATGGGTTGATTTTTCAAAGGTTTGATTAAAAAAGTATGAAGAAATCACGAATAGACTATACAGTGTGTTTTAATTATAAAAACCGAACAGCTCGAGCTCTGCCAATCTATTTACACAGTGACAACTCTGAACCACCGCAAGTATGTCACACAATGATCGTGCTTCACCATTTCACCCGGACGACCACGATACTGGATTTCGTCAATGTTACAGCGCATCCCTATCCCAATTATATAAATGCATGCCATTGTGATCATCTTCACTAATTGACTGTATTCATTCAAAATCACATCATACTGAACTATGGTAACAGTGCTGTAAGAGTATGTATGTAGAAACAGCTATTTCCGACGTCTCTTATATACACAATTACCTAGACATTCGCCCTTCGGCTACCATAGCCTCGAAAATTCAAATTGTTCAAAATTTTGAAAAGGTTACAAAAACACGGTCTTGCGGACTGACTGATTTAGTGGCCTTCGGTAACTTTTCTTTTACATGCCTAATTAAAACCCGGTAAGGTGTAGAAAATTGCAGGCTTTCGCGGCCATTGCCAGGCTGTAAGTCAGTCGCCTACGCCAAATATTATTTCATTTTCAGAAGTACCATTCACTTAAATGTAGGTCACTCCCGCCCCATACGCGATGTTAACTTATATTATTACAAATTTTAAACCTGTAATTTTCTTCCTGTTTAAGATATTCCCTTTTTCAATAAAACGAGCAGATTTGAGCGGACTCTTTGCTGCAATACTGGCACTGAATCCCCGATGGCTTGGAAACAACATTTCTGCATCTCCTGGGGTGTAGTCAAGTTGTCATGTGAGATGTGCAATAAACATCTGATACAAGACTTATTTGGTTCCTTCTTAGATTCGTTTCCTCCATTACTTCAACACTGCAGTTTCTTTTGAATACCTCGGTACAATGATGACACTGATAACCTCGCAGTACTGCATATTCCAGGGATGCACCCAGGATTTATGATTGGATGGGCAACAAGATTGAAAAAAAAACTAAGATTTGTGGCTATAAACTGACAAATGCTTAGCAAAAAATATGTGATTACTATAAAATTATTACATCCATAAAATTATAAGTAGTTAGAAATAGACAGTCCTAGGACAAAGGCTTGGGGATTGAGGCAAGGGGACAACTTCCTGTGACGTCATTTCCCCCTTTTTTTACTCGAAATTTCTCTTTTACCCCCAAAAACATAAATTTTTCCCTTTCTTCCCATCAAAATGTTCCAAAATTTTGGATCTCATGCACAATTCGGTAGGTTTGCACAATGACGCTGCAACTGGCTGAAAATTGTGCAATGTCAGCCGGAATATGCAATCAGGTACGCGAGGCTCTCGTCTTTGATTGGCTACGCGAGGCTCTCGGAGCAAAGGAAATGATCGGTTCTGCGGCAAGGGCATGGGACAGAAGAGCCGGCGGCTATCTTGGATTCAAAGGTAAACATTCAAAGGTCAAAATAAAATTTTCAAAATTTTCTGAAATTTTGAATTGGCGGCCATCTACGACCCCGACTGGTCCCTACTTCATGCTCTAGCATTCCACATCGTCCCCGAGATGGCACATGCATGGACACACAAGCACAACTCACATCAGTGGCACTGCTCTAATGCCCACACACACGCACAAGCACATGCATGCACACACACATCTCATGCACACACACTATGCACACACACACCATGCACACCCCTACACATCCCATGCACACATGCACCAAGCACACATGCACATGCACACACACCTGCACATGCACACTCACAAGAACACACACACGAGCACACAAACACGAGCACACACAGACATGCACAGAGAGGCACACACACATGCTCATGCACACACCTATGAACACACACAGACACACACAAACACACACAGAGGCACACATATGCACATGCGCACATACACATGCCCACACATGCACATTCACATGTGCACAAATGCACACACATGTATGCATGCATGTACAAATGCACATATGCACATGTACACACACATGGGCACACACACAAACACACACATGTGCACCCACACAAACATGCACACATGAGCACACACACATACGAACACACCCTCACACCTACACACCCATGCATACCTATACACATATGCACACACATACATGCATACACACATACATGTACATACACATGCACAAATACACATGCACACTTGGACATACACATGCACACACATGCCCATGCACACACATCCATTCACACATGCACATACACCTACACACATGCACATACACCCACACACAAATGCACATACACCCACACACATGCACATACACCCACACACATGCACATACACCCACACACATGCACACACATACACACACACACTTACACGACTATGTGGCCGACCACATCACCCGAACATGGTCGTTCATGACTGACATAAGTATCGTAGTTTAAACATTTACATATCAGTATGATGGAGATCGTACCACAGTCAACCATGCTGCCTGTCTGCATCAGTGATGTCGACGATGAATCTGACGTCTGTAGATTACGTCATGGAAAGCTACTACCTAGCACCATACCGGGGATCATAGCGGGACCAAGCAACTGTGGCAAGACGTGTGTGCTTCTCAGCCTTCTGGAGGAACCCAATGTTCTTCGGTTCGAAAACATTTACCTATATTCGAAATCACTACAACAGCCAAAGTACCTACGACTAATGCAAATAGTACATGTCATGGACGGACTTCGATATTTTCCTTTTGGTGACAATGAAGTAGTCGTGCAGCCAAATGATGCTTTACCAAACTCTGTGTTTATTTTCGACGATTTGGCATGTGAGAAACAGTCGACAATGTAGAAGTATTTCAGCATGGGACGACAAGGGGCAGCGGATTCGATTTACCTATGCCAAACTTTTTCATGTATGCCTAAACATCTTCTTCGTGACAATGCCAATTTCCTCATTCTATTTCGTATGGATGACATGAATTTACGTTGTGTCTACTCCGATCATGTTAATACTGATATGACATTCCACAGATTTAAAGACATGTGATGATGTTGCTGACGCGAACCTCACAGTTTCTTAGTGATAGCAAACAATTTTCCACTGCATAAGGGGCAGTGCCATAGGGCGTTTCGATCAGTTCATTATCGACCATCAGTTAACATAGTATAGGCAAATTAGCTATAATTTCGACTCCAAATGAAAAAAATTGTTAGAAAGCCAATTCCTTCTGAAATATGTCCAGAAGGTCCCCCTGTACCACTCCAGAAAAATCGCCAAAAATCCGACTTGGGGAACACCTTTAAACGTTGAAAAAACGGCCGCCATCTTGGAATTTTCCAAAAATGGTTATAAGTCGGGAATCGACTATCATAGAAGGGCGCTGTTTGCCCTAAAAGGCATGGTTTGTGTGTAAGAATCGATCATAACATCAATTTTACAATAAAATTCCAGATTCCTGTGAAAGTTGAACCATATTAACACAAAATTCATAACAAGAGTGTTTTTTTCCAAACACTACGGTATCTATATGAAATAAACATCAACTTGGTAGTGTTTGTAATGGTTTTGAAACACAGAACCATATTTATAGCCTGGTATATATAGTCATTTGTTGTTGGAACGATGCAAATGCAATTGTTATACGGCTCCCTCTAGACGATTGTTGTCCGGCCGCAGTGTCTCTGTGGCCCTCTCTCTCGCACACCAAGCGACAGCAACGCCAAGTCACCGGTCATCTGTTTGCGTATTGTTGCACGGTTTTAGTGTTTATTTTAGTACAACTAAGTTCATTAAATCGTATTTAAGTTATAACGGGAGTGTAATTTGTTGCTGGCTACTGCAATTCAGGGTGTTCGTCGACTTCAACAACAACACCATTTCCAAACATATTCAGCGTACTCATATTTTTCTCCTTGACTTCTGTGAAAAGGAAAGTTTTGGTGTAAGGTTTTTGAAGGTTATGACAGGAGTGCTATTTTGGCGCACGATTTGAATTGGAAAAATAGATCGTCATTTATAATAACTGATTTTTTAGTCTCATTTGCCATGAAAACAGCAACAACTACTTTTTCAAAAAACAAATAGGAAATTTTTAATTCAAAACGTCTATCGAAGACTGGTCCAAGTACACTTTAGTTTTATTCAATAGTGTATGATATATACATATACATATTTATTTTTTATATTTTTTTGTGCAGTTTTGAGATTAAAATTTTTTTGTAGAAATCTAAAACCATGCTTTTATTTATGGGGTGCACTTTGGATGTATTGTTTTTTTGGTTGGTTTATTGTTATGATATATTTATATTATTTTTGGTGCTTACCTTACAATTTCCTGTTTCCTGACTGATGTCGTTATATTTATATCTGTCCCTGGATACAGTGTTTTTCCCAGCAGTGCAATAGAGCACGCGCAAGTGTCATATTCCTCTTGTCAGGTATATTGTCGAGGTTGTTGGTAACCATATGTCTCGTTTAGCATACTGTAACACATGCAAGAGCCATTTCTTCTTTTTGCCAGGTATGCTGACCTGTAACACACTATAGCTCATACAAGAGGCACGATCATATCTTGCCAGGTATGTTTCCAGTATTTTCTGCTCTATTATAGTATATTGGATCACATGCAAGAGTCGCCATCTTGTCAGGTGTACTATTGTTCCCCGCAGTATGTTCCAGCATGCTGTAGCACATGCAAGAGTCGTAGTCTTCTTCTTACCAGGTATACTGGCTGGTAGCATACTGTAGCTCTTGCAAGAGTCAATCTTATCTTGTCAGGTGTGTTACCAGTATGTCCTGTACATGTTTTTTTTTCAGGGGTATACTGTAGCACATGCAAGCAGCATCTTGCCAGGTATGCCATCGGTGCTGTTGGTGGTTGTTGTTTCCAGGATACTGTAGCAAATGCTGAAGTCATTTTCATCTTGTCAGGAATGTGAATAATACGTCTTGTTTTTTTCCATCGCACTGTATTGGCGACACACACTGTATTGCTATTATCCCCTTCTCTATTCTGTACTCTATTCCTTTGCTATAATCTGTGAATTCATCAGTTCGCTTTACTTTCTTCTAAATGCTGATTTGCTGCGTTGTAACTCACCTGTACACTATACTTGTGTCGTTACCTAGGACATATTGATGACGTCACAAGAATAGTGTACTGCCCAGTTCCCAGCCCTGGAGCCGACGACATGCTCATAACATGTGGGTGGAAAGGAGGAGGACAACAACGCTGCTGCGAGGTAAGCGTGTGCATGTGTGTGAGTGTGTGTATGCATGTGTGTAGGCATGTGTATGTGCATGTGTGCATGGGCCATGTGTGTGTCTGAATGTGTGCATGGGTGTGTGCATGTATGTGTACATGTGTGTGTACATGTGTGTATGCATGTGCATGGGCATGTGTGCATGGGGAATTTGTGGGTGTGTGTGCATGTGTGTGTTCGTGGGTGTGTACATGTGCCATCGCATGGACGACATGGAATGCTAGAGCATGAAGTAGGTACCAGTTGGGGCCCAAAATGGCCACCAATTCAAAATTTTGGAAATTTTTGACAATGTGACCATGACATCGACCTTTGAATCCAAGATGGCCGCCGGATCCCCCACTCCATACCCTTGCACTAGAACCGACAATTTCCTCATCTCCGAGAGCCTCGCATAACTGCTTGCACATTCCAGCTGACATTGTACAATTTTCAGCTGGCTTCAGCCTCATTGTGCAAATCAGCCATATTGTGTATGAGATCCAAAATTTTAGAAACTTTTGGAAAATTTCGAACGAAAAAAGGGTAATTTGACGTTTTTGGAGGAAAAGGGAAATTTCAAGGGGAAAAGGGGAAAAGGGGAAAAAAAGGGAAAATGACGTAACATGAGCTTGTCCCTTTGTCTCCAGCCCCAAGCCCTTGTCCCAGAACTGTCCATTTCTAACTACTATTATACTTTAATGTTTTACAACGGTAACTACTAAACATAAACTCTCATCATTTAATCGTGTTGCTATTCTCTTTGACGTTATACCAATGCAGTCAAGATCTTGCGACGAAGTATCGTATATGTTCACCCATGTGGTGGGCACATGTGTTTTTCTCTGTCACAGTTGGCAGCAAGTGGTCTGTAGGCAATGTCTCTTGGCTTGCTGTCAGACCACTTCTTTCATTCTATTTCACTTTCGAGAAACGTTTTAAATCCCGCGAATGAAGTATACGACTTACGGATTACTTTTTCTGGCAGTTCTATTAAATGTTTAAGTGCCTTTTTTTTTTAGGGTGGCACAAGTCCCAAGTGCTCATCTCCTGGGTGTGCTCGAGTGTGTGACCAGAGACGTCAACGTTTACACCGAAGAAGAAGCAGGCGAAACTTCCTAACAAATCAGCGCTGGCGACAACGAGCAAAGAGCCTCGACGAAGAAGATGGCCTTTCGCAAACCTTGGAATGTCTCACTTAATTGTCACGTTGAATGAACAGCTTACGGCAGATACAGTGTCGGAAAACATGCAGTTATATATATTCAGCGCTCGCATGTCGGGTAAACCAGGCATTGCACTACACTATTGTCTCGAAGACATCCGCGGGATCTAAGCTAAATAAATCGATGACAAATGGCCTTCATAAGGCGACAACTATTCAACTATTGTAGAAGCTCGTAGATACGTAGTTGCGAAATCTAGGCGATATTATGTGACTTCCTAAATACCTAATGACGAGCTAAGAGCCGCACACGAATCTGCCCACTTAGGCCTGTATACTCGCAATAAGCACGACGAGCCAATTGCACGCGAGCACCTCGACACTGTGCGTGGCCCATCAGATTCAGGATAAATGACGTATTAAATGTCAAACAGGTGCTATGCTTTATTATGCACGACAACTTGCTGAGCCCACCCTGAAGTCATATACATGCATTTTCATAATTTTTTGTTACTTTCAGAAAAGGTTTCGTTCTGAGGTTTTAGTATGTGCAAATACTTACTTTATAAAGTACATAAAATACTACAATATAGCTATATCCATTTACTTATAAGTGTGTATATTCTCATCAATAGTTTTAAGTTTGCAGCGAAAATTTAATTTATTAAACCTGTTGTTAGCTTAAAGCTGTGCTGTGGTGTTACACCCCTGTATGTAATATACTGAGAATGATGCCAGTGTAGATGTAGTGCTGACCCACAAGGCACAAAACACATACAGAAGAAACACAAAAAAATTCAACCTTCTGTTGGGTGTAGTGTGTCTCTTCAAACAAGAGCCATGAACCATTAAGATTTCAGTATCAATGTGTAACAAGGTATTTATATTACTCTCACACTCCAACAGTATACAACACACAACTGGTAACCAATAAAATGAAGACAAAAAACTTATTTAAATAAAACACATTTATCAAAATTAATGTGATTTATATTTACTGCTGCTTTTTGAGTCATTGGAAATTTATGTTACCCTTTTAACTAAAGAAGTACTTAATTTGGACAATTATTAAGAACTGGTGTAGCATCTCACTTTAATTATGTTTGATTTATTTTAATTATTTGGATGATAATGTCTAGTAGTGCATGTGTCGAGTTAAAAATATAATTAAAAGTTCTGATTCCAAAATTTTGTCACACAAAGAAAAACCTAAAGTTTGTAAGAGTTTAATGTCTAGTTTCAATCGGCAGAAAAAGTTAATTCTTAACATGGCGTGGACCTAGGTGTTGATTTTTTCACTAAACAATTACAATTATAAATAAAATATGCGGTAAGAGTTCATTGTGCTTCGAACTGATGCGGCGTATTAACCAAGGTTGGTTAGCAATACCTTATACCTGGAGAGAAAATCAGCGGGTAAATGTACATGTTTATTTTCCTTTTATTGTTAAATTGCGTCGTTTCGGACCTCTTCTCAAGCTTTTCCCGCGTGGTCATTTTACCCATGCATCTTGATGTGTCCATTTGAACCACTTAACACATATTTGGCCTTCAAATTCTTCTCAAAATACGAGATCGGCTTCCCACGCGTCTCTCGTACCAGGCCGATCAAACGAAATTCGCTCTACCTTCCATAGTTCAAAGGCGACGTTATGTTGCAACGTCTTTCAAAAATCGTAACTGACTTTACTAGAAACGACATATTAATGTAAAACTTGTCACAAAAGCTTAAATTCAAAAATAATTAATAATGAAATCATCCTCTTACACATTGCATAGTAAAATAGAAGATTAACGTAACATGTGTGGTTGTGGTATAAATCTCAACTGTCGATACGCTCGTAAACATTTTCAAACAAAATAATACATATAGAGAACTGCTATCAATAAAACGTGTACAAAAATTACTTATTTTTAACTTTACGAGATATTGTGTCTTTTATATTATTTTTAAATATTTAACTTAAATTTAAAACTGAAAATTAAATTGCTGTTATATATATATCAGGTACACTGATAGGGCAGTATCTGAAAACATGGCATTATTATTATTATTATTATTATTATTATTAACTGAAATATATATTTGTGATACTCATAAGATGTATCAGTATGTATTCTGCAAAGAACTTAACTTGAAAAATTAACCCTTTTCAACGACAAACACATGCACACATCAACCAGGAGTTAAACCCATGATCTCTCACCCAGTAAAACCGAGACGTACGCTACGGTAATCGGCTGGTGGAAAAACTTTTCTCACTATCCCGGGTGAGTTGCTTATGACTGAAATCAGTTGACAACGTTTTAAATTCACACAGAAAAAAAATCCTTACAGTGCTTTAGATTATTGAACTGAAAAAAAAAAAAAAAAATTGTATAAAATACATATACAGAACTTAAGTTATAACCATAATACAGCATTAAATGTT
>NQII01000122.1:512239-540010 GCA_002778355.1 Clitarchus hookeri | reverse complement strand
AGTACGTAACAATACAGAGGTGAAATGGTGGCGTGTAGTGCCAATCACACCAGCAAAACGGCTTTACCGACCAGATGTATAGCGGACCGCCGTTCGCCAATCAGCTCCTGGAGACACACACACATGCAAGACGCCAGCCCGACCAATACGAACTATTCGCGATTTCTTCACACTAATTGAATATGGCCTTTGAAAAATGACCCCTTGTATGACGTGTTTGGTTGTTTACAAAATATGTAATGTATCACAAGGGTTTTAATACTTATGTTAACATTAAAATATCTGAATTTTGGTTAAATCGAAGTTTTACTTAAATTTCATTTCTGAATTATAATATTTCATTTGTAATTAATATGAATAAAACATTTTTAAAAATTGGTGTTTTGGTAATGCCTAGTAAGAAATATTTCATAATATTATTACACTGAATGCGCATGAATGCTGTGCGGTGTAATTTTCCGGATGCTGTTAACCTTTGTTTGCACGAGGCGGAGGAATATCCTGGACGTAGAACATAAGCAGGGCTTCATAAATGTTGGAAGTAACCGTGAATAGACTATAGTCAATCAGTAGAGACCTGAAAAAATTCGCGTTTTCATTTCAGGACAAGCTAGAATTCGAAACCACGTACGTTTGTATCGCTAATGCTATTGATCCAACCTCCTGGACAACTCTGAGCCAATAATAAATGCGCAGTAAAATGCAGATCGAATCACCGTATTCCGCTAATACAACAAGCAACCAATGAACAGTGATATTTGCATGATTTTACATACGACAGTGGAGTATAGCCTACAGGTCGTCGAACTTGCGAATTTTTCAGGTATCTATAAATCAGACACAAGGACCCCTTCCCCACAGCTGCGCGCGGTCAATGAGCAACAGAGTTCGCTTACATCAAACAAAGGAGCCGCCACACTATTTCGCTTCTGTATACTTTTCTATTCTGTGGCTCAATCGAGAGGTGTGTAGTTCGGAAGACGTCGCGCTGTGTGTGCACTTACAAATACAGGTTTTTTTCAACGAAACTATTAAGCGTGCGTCCAACGTGCTGATCTACGAAAAGAACACACACTTCAGACGAGAGCTGTTAAGTACTTTCAAAATATTACGTACGTTAGAAACATCAATTCAGAGTACTCCAAAACCGCTAAAAACGGCCTTTCCAAGGCGCTGTAGCTCAAAATGCACGCATCAGATACATACAAAATTACTATAGGGGCCTGCACTGAACCTTCCTAAAGACTTCCCACTAATAAAATAATATGGTCACCGCTGAAAGTCCCACAGGTACACGCAGCACGACGAGAACACTGCACGCCAGTTCAGAGTCTTGCGCTTAGCGGCGATGGCGTACTTGATGCGCGTGGCAGTGTCGCCCTTATCGCTCCCGTGCTTCTCGGCCTAAACGTGGGAAAAAGTTCCAGGTAGACGGGGGCCTTAAACAGTCGTTTGGGCCACGAACTCCGGCCGCTCACGCTAGCATAATTCTGGAACGCCGTTGACGAACCAAACGTCCCCCGGTAATCCACTCGCCAGCCGGTAGCCCATTCTGTAGCAGACCTTTCACAGCTCCTAGTATCCGGTCAGACACATTAGCCGTTTCTAGAGCCTCGGGGAGCCAATCAGAGAATGGGCACGTCCACAAAAAGGAACCGCCACGCCATTTCGTCTCTTGTTAATTACGTACTCTGTGATATCAGACGTCGACAGGGAGTCCCGAAGAAAACACTGTTCTTTTGTTTGCTAGAATGTCGGGCGTGTTCCAAATTTTGCAGAGTATACCGAACTAAACACGACGTCCCCGCTCCTACGTAGAGAGTATCACATATGGATGTAGGTACATATGATTTTCCTACTATTTTGAAAACACATATAGCCAAATTAAGTACACCTGTTTTTCGCGAAAAGATTCCACGACCAGTTGTACTCCAAAACACGTTAGTTCAGAACCCATATCGTAGTTGGACGTACGTGTATTAAGTGTCTGCCAGCCAATCACGGACGTTCAGTGTCGGGGTAACTTTATTCTGATTGGTTCAGTCGAGTAAAAAAATTGTCCTCACACAGACACGTGGCCACTAACCGAAGGAAATTTGCAAGTGTGCACGTACAAGTTCAAGTCTAGCCTGGGCGTAAATCTTTCGCGAAAAACAGATATCTCTAAGCATAATCATAATGTTACTCATTGTTAGTGCATTTATTATCCTTTCACTGCAATTAGTGTTTGTTGCCCGATAATCTCTTAGGGTGAACTTGAGCATGTTGTGTTCGTGGTAAGGAGATTTCTTTTAGCGAAGCTTTAATTTTCTTCGTATTTTATACCAAGGTTATGGTCCAGTAGAGGGAAACGGCAGGAGGTCAAGTTTTATTTTCGTTTCGGGAAAAACACAAACCTGTTACTTTTTGCAATAATAATATACTGCCATTTGTGCGAAAATGGTTGTCCAGCGTTCATACGGTCATTAAGCACTTTATAATTCGTGTAAACCAAATTTTGTATGCTGGTTTCCAGTCTTTCCTAACATGGTAACAAAAGGGTAACAGTTTTCTTAATTTTTCTCGTGTTAGCCTACTTTCCGAGGGAAAGAAAGGCTTATGAGATCACTTTCATGTCTGTGTGTATGTGTGTGTATGAATGCGTGTGTGTGGATGCGTGTGTGTGTCTGCGTGTGTGTCCCCTTCCCCTCCGTCAATTTTCGAACTCTTCAACCGAATTTCACCAAACTTGGTATACATATAATACTTAGTAAGGACACTTGACTTTAAAAGTTTTTGACCAGGTCAGGCCCTTACTTTCAAAATGGTGGCCATTACATTTTTTTGGTGATATGTTATATTTCGGGAACCATTCAACCGATTTAAACCAAATTTTGTATGCTGGAAGACCATTGTGTAAGCATTAAATTTCCATATAAATGTTATTATTATTCCGCCATTTTGGAAAATAGCACCAATTGAAAAAATAAGTATTTTGCATTATATCTAGAAAATTATTCAACCAATTCTCACCCAATTTGGCATGTAAGTGATACTATGGTAGGCCATGTAAACGCAAGTGATTAAACTTGAATAGTTACTTATTTACAAAATGGTGGTCATACAAATGTTTTTAGTTTATTTAGTATATTTGCAATATCATTTAACCAATTTCGATTAAATCTTGTTCACTGAAGGTATTTATTACAAGCATCATACATAAGAACAAATTACCACATTTGTAGGCTATTTTGTAAGATAACAAAATATGAATAATTAAAATTATTATGTCATAACTCGGTAAATAATGAACCGATTCTTACCAAATTTGGCAAACAAGTAGTACTAATGCAGATTTAGTAAGTAATATGTTTAAAGCATGTCAGGCACTTATTTTCAAAATGGCGTCCATACAGCTATATTAGCTTAGAATGCTATATCGTCTAAACTATGTAATCATTTCCAAAATAACTGTTATGCTTACGGTAGACATTACAACCATGAGAATAAAATGAAGTTTTCATATCATATCTCGGAAAAGAATTCACCAACTCCTATCACATCTGGCAAACAAGTAGTACTGAGGCAGATTATTTCAAATTACATATTTTAAGCACGCCATTCTTTTATTTTCAAAATGGCGGCCATATAGCAAATGTTACAGCTTAGAATGCTATATCGTCGAAACTATGTAATCAATTTCTACTAAACTTTGCATGCTGGCAGTATATATTACAACTATCAACTGCTTTTACATAAAGAATATTCTATCCAACATTTTCTAAGATAGCGCCATGCAAGGAAATTAAGATTTTTTTTGCCATATCTCGGGAAACAATTGACATATTACTTCCAAATTTGGTAAACAAATAGAACTTGAGCAGGTGGTTTAAACTTGTATGTTTATGTAGGTCAGGCAGTTATTATCAAAATGGTGGCTAAATAAATATTTTAGCTAATTAAATTTTATTTACGAAACAAATCCGAACTTAACTTTATATGCTGAAAGTACCGATTACAACCATCAAATTTATCTATACACAGCCTTTTTTATCAGCCATTTTGTAAAATATTTTTAGCAATAAAAAAATAATTATTTTATTACGTATCTCGGGGAAAACAATCTACCCATTATTACAAAATTTTGCGAAGAAGTTGCACTGTGGTAGGCCACAATAACAATTTTATTTGTATAAGAAGAACACTCTTATTTTTAGATTAGCGTATATAAAATTATTTTAGTTTTGAAGGCGGTATCTACGAAACTATGTAATCTATTTTATCTTAACATTATATATTGGCAGTATACAATAATCGAATTTGCTACTACGTTACTTTTTTGTCCTCCATTTATGAAGATCCACACATGAAAATTATGGAGGTTCTATACCATGTCTGGAGGACCAATCAACCGATTCCCCCCAAATGTTACACCGGAACATTTCAAATAAATTCGTACCAAATTGGGCACACCATAAATGCTACAGAACGCCATGTAAACTTTCATGAATGAAATGGGCCAGACAACGATGTTCAAAATGGCAGCTTCATAAATCATTTACGTAAGTTTGACATATATTAAAACTTTTATCCAAGTTCAACCAAAATTTGTAAGTATACAGTATACATTAGAAGCATCGTAAATAGAGCCTCTTTTTATGGCAATTTTGTATGATAGCGTCAAATAAGAAAATAAAGGTTTTTATGTCATATCTCAGGGACCAAAAAACCGATTTCTATCAAATTCTTCACACAAGTAGCGCTATGTTAGGTATGTAAACTTACATGTTTTATGTAGCTCAGTCACTTATTTTCAAAATAAAGACCATGTAAATATTTTAGGTATTTAAGTCCTATCATTCGAAACATTATACTGATTAAATCCGAAGTTGATGCTCCGAATCCACCTCCATAATGCAGTGGATTGCACGCTAGCTTATAGTACGAGGTTTCCTGGGTTCAAGTCCCGGGTAAGGCATGTGTGTATTTATAATTGTCTCACTACTGTTGCATAAGTTTCTGGATTCATTTCTAAAGTTATTTCTTTTAAAGAAAAGTCAAGTCCTTCCTATCAACTCAGCTTTTAAGAAATTATTAAAAAAATAAATTGCACCCATGTTGAGGAAAGTAGTCTCATTAGTTATATCAGTAACTTCTTGTTTTTTTTTAAACAGGTAATAAGAACGGTCAACGTTAATTAAGGACGTGTAGGTAGAGACCTGAAAAATTCGCAAGTTCAACGACCTGTAGGCTATAATCCATTGTCGTATGTAAAATCATGCAAATATCACTGTTCATTGGTTGCTTGTTGTATTAGTAGAATACGGTGATTCGATCTGCATTTTAGAGTGCATTTATTATTGGCTAAGAGTTGTCGAGGAGGTGTAAACTAGCGGGTGGACCAATAGTATTATCAATACAAACGTACGGGGTTTCGAATTCTAGCTCGTCCCGGAATGAAAACGCGAAATTTTTTAGGTCTCTACGTATAGGTATTTATTTTAATTCTTAAATGGAAAAATGCGTTGTTGGCTGTGCAACTACAGATAAAAACTATAATTCCTTCCCATATTTCTAAACAAAAAAAAAATACTATCGCTTAAGTGGCTCGAAGACCTGGCGCTTAAGTTGCGTTACACAGTGTTTGAAATGCATGTTTCCTCACGAAACTATTCCACGTGCGTCCAATGTGATGATCTACGAAGAGAACATACATTTCTGACAAGGCCAATTCAGGGTCTTGCGCACAGCGGTGACGGCGCACTCGACGCGTGTAACACTGTAGCCCTTATCGCTCCCGCGCTTCTCGGCATCAAACGCGGAAGAAAACCCCAGGTAGGCAATGTTATCCATACCACCCACATTAGCGAACGACGTCCCGCCATTTCGCTGGCAAGCGAAGACGGAGCGGTTGGCGCAGTCGGCCGTTCCGCTTCTGTACCGGCGCGCATTCTGCAGCCCGATCGCAGGCCAGCGCGGCGCAGGAATGTTGGGCACTTCCTTGTCGCCGGCGGTCCGTCGCATTCGTGGGGCAGGAACGCGCGCTGGCAGGCATGTACGTGCTAACTCGCACGCCCCACATTGCCGCGGACACGCGCGTGCCGGGTAACTACACTCGACAGAGCACGCGCTGCGGGTTGCATAAGAGGGCCGCTGCACCTTAGCTTACCTGCCGGCGGCGGCGTGTCCAGTGTGGCGAGGCGAGCTGGCGATTGCTCAGCACTGTACACACTCGGCGCACGCAGCAGGAACCACAGACCAGGGTGGGGCCTGGTGTACTGCGGCCACTCGCGAGAGAGCGATGAGGCACCCATTACGCATGTGCTGTGACGTCGACTGCACTACTACGTTCAAGTGGCCAATGTGTGAACTGGCAAACGATTAGGTATAGCAGAGAGCAAAACACAGCTTACCTTGCAACAGTTCGCCACACGTCATTGTCCGCCGGCGACTATATCTCTCTCTTTTTTTTCATCTCCCCCCCACCCCCCTCCCCTCATCAGACTCGTCAGTATCTAGGGCGGAGTGGAGAGATATGGACGGCTCGAGGTCTTGAGACCCAATAAGGGTGAAACGAGGTGAGTATGGAGCAGGGCCGNGGGAGCGAACGCCAGCAAAATGCCGTCACTGATCAGCAACATGTCGGGATGCCTTTTATCAATGAGCGCGTGGTAACTTACTTGTCAGCCAATAAGGAATGTTCTGCCAACACGCAGTACGGTCTGTTCGCCGTACCTTCCCCCCCCCTTTTTTTATCAAGCGTTTGAAAAGTCACCCCGTATATATAATTTGTTACTCTTTCCTAAATATGTCATGTATCACAAACGTTTTATACTTCTGTCAACATAAAAGTATCTTATTTTTGGTTGAATTAAATTTTAACTTGTAATTAAATACGTATAATAAAAACGAGGAGAAATATGTGTGTTGATAATGCCTGGCAAGAAATTGTTCTCATGCGAAACATTTTTCTATTGAGTGCGCATGAATGCGGTGCGCTGTCTTTTTGGTGTAATTTTCTAGACATGGATAAGCTTTGTTTGCAGGAGGCGTGCGAATCGCCTGAAAGCAGAACTTTAGCAGGGTTTCCGAAAAGTTGGAAGTAACCGTGAATGGAATAACCAATCAGTTACAAGACTCGTTCCGGAGTGGGTACTCCCACATCAAAGAAGCTGCCAAGCCATATCTCCTCTTTGTACTCATCTGTTCTGCGACCGTGGACCCGGTACTGAACGGATTGAAACCCACCTCGTTTGGTGAGAAATCCTCGACGTTGGCAGCACCGCGTTGAGTCCCTGCCGCGGCCGGAGAGCGTGGTAGCAGTGCGTCCAATTAAGGTTTCTTCACACTAAATGTAGGTTTTCCAGAGTTTGGTTCAGCGGCAAAAATATTTTTATTCCGCCTAGCGAGAAATCTAGCTTTTTCTCTTCAGTGTGAGAAAAACAACTTAGTGGGTTAAATTTAAACAATGAAACAGCAACAAGTTGATTCCCTCTCTTATGAGAATGCAGAAATAAACCTCAATGATTCAGAGTAAACCACATGTATTTTTTTTTTAAATTTCATTTGTTAGATTTATAAACGTGTGGTGTTCGAATAGCAAATTTATAATTGAATTCACTGTGATTAATTGATTTTAAATAGTTTTAAAAATTAGTCTTTTTTTTAACGGAAAATAGTTAGAGAACTGAAAAATTTGCGATTTAAATCTCCTGTAGGCTAGATTCAACAGTTCTATGTAACATCAAGCCAATATCAAATACTAATTGGTCGCTTACTGTCAAACTGGAAAGTAATTATTTCGGCTGTATTGTGTTGCATGTTTATTATTGTCTCAAGTTTCTCCAGGCGATGCAAAATATCACATGGACCAGTTACAAACGTAACACAAGCCTACGAACATTCGAATTCTAGCTTGAACCCGAAGTGAATCCACGAATTCTGTAGGTCTCCGAGAACAGTTAATTTCTGTGCGTAACCTAGCGGGATTTTTTTTTTTTTTTTGGAAACTTGTTGGCAAGACTGTGCGGTAGATGCGCAGTGATTCATGGCCCCTCGCGGCGCGGGAAGACAGTGCAGACCCGAGGCAGGGCCGCTGCGACGCGTCAAAGGCCCTGGTGGGTACAGAACCGCGTCTCGATGACGGATGTCGCCGTCGCCTCCAGCCGAGATAAGGCGCTGCGTCCTGACAAGATATTAATGTGGACAGGCGACGCACAGTCATTGTGCCGGCCTGGGACACCTGCGAGCCAGAGGGCTGGCTGCCTCGCCGGGAGTACCCTTCTGGTGAGATCCCCCTATCCCCTCCGTTGTAGTTATTCACGGCAAAGTGAGCACTTTTTAAGGGCCTTCCCAGCAGGCATTCTCGGGCGTTAATTTTTGATAGCCGTAAAATGTATACATCTCGTTTATCGGTCACACGACAATTTTTATATGAAGAATTGGCTAAGGGATACAAAAAAAGCTAAAATGAACTTAAAAAAGCACGGCCTTAAAAAGTACTCACTTTACCGTGAACAGCCTATAGTTACTCTTTTCCGGGTCCGGGAGACGGCTTCACTACCATCCGGAGTCACTTCCCCACATCTCCACATCGCTCGCAATTCCAGGTTCCTTTTCCCACGAAAAAAACCTTAGAAGAAAATGCCCCCCGCCCCCTTTTTTTCCTTTTTTGAAACGACAGCTCTTTATGACCTCGTCGCCGGTATGGACAGACACTGGGAAATCGCGGGAGGGGAGGGGGGGAATGTTGATCCAACGTATCTCCTGTAACACTCTATCCAGAAACCACAACTGGTCTGCAAAGTGTCGGCAAATTGTCGGCCGGATACCGCCACTGTAGGCAACTGTCGTTTGCATCCAAAAATATAGCCATCTGACAGCGGCATTATGTATTTTCCGAGACAGATTCCTAGCCGTCACGATGAAGACAAACGCCCGGTGTATTATTCAGGATAACTGGTGTATTTTTGCCGACACACTGTTGGAAATTTGTATGAGTAGGCCAGAGCTAGTTTTTTAATGGCATGATGTTTTTTTTTTTGAGACAGTGTGTTAGCCAATAGGGTAAAGGCAAAGGACTAATGTATTATTTAGAATAACATATGCANCGACACACTGTTGGAAATTTGTATGAGTAGGCCAGAGCTAGTTTTTTAATGGCATGATGTTTTTTTTTTGAGACAGTGTGTTAGCCAATAGGGTAAAGGCAAAGGACTAATGTATTATTTAGAATAACATATGCATATCCCAGAAATTATGTTGGCATGATATCTCACAGCTAACGTAATGCTAATAACTCAAAGAATATTCTGGGCCGATCCCGATACAGCATCTTTGTATTTTCGGTAAGCTTGCCAACATATTTTTTATTACGGTCCAGTGACGTTTTCGAGACAATTACTATGTATATTATGTGTACAGTAAATGATAAAATAAAATGTTGAATGGATGTACAAAACCACATAACCCACAATCTTAATATATGGTAATGCAAAGGGAAGGCCTAAATATTGATTTACAAAAATTTCATGTTTTAAATTTCCAAAAAAGTCTATATGTCATGTATATAACAAANAAGGGAAGGCCTAAATATTGATTTACAAAAATTTCATGTTTTAAATTTCCAAAAAAGTCTATATGTCATGTATATAACAAATGAAGGTAATCCCGATTAAGGTTAAGAAGTGCTGTATATTAAATGTAAATCAAATTATTTATAAACTAACTAGCCGGTAACCCAGCCAATAGGAAACATTTCGCTGTATGCAGTAGCCAATCAGACTCAAGGCCTCTCGCAGCTAATCAAAGAATGAGTAATTATCTACTTAGGATTTCTATCTACCATGTACTTCAGACGGGGGCAATCGAGTGCTTTCAAGTCGACACGCACGTAAGAAACACCATTTCAGAGCACTTAAACATAGCTAAAAACGGCTTTCCCACAAAACTGCATCTCAAAATATAACGCGTCAGATTCACACAAAAATACTTAAGGACCCAGCATTGACCATTCCTACATAGTGTTACGAGCTGTATCTCGCACCGGCCGTGAGCTCCCGTTGTGCGCGGTCTGGTTTTGTGGGGGGTGACACACCTCGACCCTCCCGTCCCCCCAGGCAGACCCGCTCGCTGCCTCGTGGCCCCCCACCCTGGAGCACCCGTGAATGATTGACAGCGGCGAGACTTGGCTGGCATCATAGCCCATCCTCCTCCCCCTGCTGTAGAAGCCGAATAGTGTAGAGGTTGCGCAAGAATATTCTGGGAACTAGGACCCTCGGCGCAACGGGGCATTTAGAGAAATTTCTGGGAGATGGCTTACGGCCCTATAAATACAAGCCGCAGTTTGACTGTCAGTAGTCTTGGTGGAAGCCTTCTGGCTGAGTACGGTAGTCGGGAATTGCGAGGCGACGGCGGACGAGGTGTTTGTATTGTGAATGGACGAGAGGGCGTGAAACCCTAAGAGCGCTTTAGACCAGCATAAAAAGAAATATTGACATGTAAAGTTAAAAGTTTGCAGAAGTAAAGTTTAGAACATGAAACAAAATATTATATAGAAAGAAGAAAATAAAGTGTGAGCGATAAAGGTTAAATTTGACTAAAGTTCAAACACAAACGTAATATCTTATTTTTAGAAGTCCTGAATAAACTTAAAAAGCCGCTACTGAAAAGTTTAAATACGAAACATTACCTTGGGTTATTCCATACTGTCAGACATTCTGGCACCAGCCTCGGCATCTCTGTGAATAAAAGGCTAAGTTAGTGAAAACAAAAGAGAAAAACAGGTTTATATTGATATTACGTTTTTCATTAAATAATTAGGAATGAAACTACTTCTGTATATTTATTGCTGAAGTGATTGTAAATATGTACGTTTGGTGTTTACATACATAAACCCATTCAGGCACAGTGTACACAATATTGTGTACGTTACACACATGTAGGTAATTTTTGGTCTGTACTGCACCCTACGAAGCTCAATGACCAATGTTCTTACCTCTGGGTAAATGATTCTCAACCGTCTTACTGGTCTACGTCATAATTGGTTCATATAACTGTAGCTGAACATATAGCCTACAGATTATTAGCTGTGACAACGAAACAAAGTGTTTGGTCCAGGAGCGTGTGGGGAACTGTTGCAAGGCAAGCTGTGTTTATCTCTTTGCTATACCTAATCGTTTCCTAGTTTACACGTCGGCCACTTGAACGTTGTAGTGCAGTTGACGTCACAGCACGTGTGTAACGGCCGCCTCGCCGCTCTCTCGTGAGTTGCCGCAGTACATCAATTTCCTCCCGGCTCCACTCTGGTTACTGGTTCCTGCTGCGTTCGCCGAGTGTGTACAGCGCTGAGCAAGCACCAGCTTACCTTGCAACAATTCACCACACGCCACTGGCTTGGTCGACCTACGTAGAGCACGCATCATAAGCTGTTTCGTTCGCAGCACTTGACAGCGTAAATTAAAGTGGGTCTGAAAGGGTTTGAAATGTGTGTAGTAAGTGGCAGGGATATATATATTTCCCGAGAGGTAGTCTGACGTCAGCGGTGCTCAATTAACCGTGAACGAGGTGTGGCAATCAGGGCGCAGCTAAGCGATCTGTCACGGGCTGGACCGCAGGCGGCCGTGCGGCGCCGAGCAGATGCGGTAGGGGGTCGTGATGACGTCAGTGCCACGCCGCCTCGGCCTGCCGCCGGGCCGCAGAGCAGGGTTGCCACTTTAGGCGATTCACCACAGATCAGGTTCAAAGTTTTCGAAACGTCATTTTGTAATATCGCAAGTCGCAGATTTAGGCTACTTCATATGACAATTGAAAAAAAAAAAAAAAAAATTCAAATGTCGCTTGGGAAATGATTTTTAATTAGTATCACGATGTTATTATTAGAGGCAGGAAAATGTCGCGTTTTAAACGATCAGTATACTATACTCCACTACGATATGTATTTCGAATTATCACCGCTCTGTTCATTGGTTGTTGCCCCAATGTGTAGCCAGTTTTACCTCAGACCAGGTGGCATGGGATACAATGTTTGTTTTCTCGCATGTCTAAATAAACTGTGATTTAATCACAAGTAGAACAGAAATATGCATGTGTTTGAGGTAGCTTGTCTTAAATTTTCCAGTCCCTAGTCGTTAGTAATTCTTGTTTACTCGTGGATTCACCTACTTGTATATTGCCATATTATTGCTGCTGGCTTCGAGTTCCTTACAGTAGTTCTGTAGTGAGGACACATGAGTCATCAGTGCTTGAATGTATTGTATTTCCATGCGTTCAAGCTCGATCGTGTGACAGCAATTATAATTCCATAATGGGGAAACACGGTAAATAGAAGAAAAAAAACACAAAAATTTTGAGAAAGCAAACGTGTGTTGCTTCCACATAATTTCTATCAACATCTCCCACATAATTTCTATCAACATCAGAACTCGTTCATTCCTAATGCCGATGTACTGCAACAGGTGAGACAATTCAACTGACATATTTTAATTTTAAATTATCACTAATTATAAAAAAAATGTTATAATTTTTTGTTATTATTTTAATTTTTCTGTAAAACTGATATGTTCTTTTCTGTAACTCTCTGCGGTTTAAGGCTACTGGCTTCTCAGACTTGTGCGACTTGCCTCTAACAAGACGTGGCAACCCTGCACCGAGACACCCGCCATTCTCGATTCCCGGCGTGCTTCCCTTCATTCATCACGGGCACCAACCGCTGACGTCACCAACAAGGCGATGAGTTAGTAGATATCTTAACACTCTGGTACAGATTAGCGGACAGATAAGACATGCTGAAATTAAGTCACCTATATGCATGACTGCATGACCGTCAGTTCTGTTGGTCTCTCCATTCCCATTTACAACCGTCCGATTGGTTCAAACAACACCGAACACGCTTATTACTGGCCGGCTTTCGACCAGTATAATGCCGAGTTGAAAGTATCCCGCTTAAATGTTCTTTCCTGCGTATAATAATGTACAATCCATCCTGTTTATTTAAGTAATGTACACTTTGAGTGTCGATGACGTAATATTACGCTGCAGAAAACCTTATGAACACTCCTGGCGGAGTAATATTTAATCGCCAGTGTCTTCAAACAATGGAGATGTGGTAATGTTACAGAAAATTCCATACAACGCAGTAGAATTCAGGCGACATTATTACGCAGGCAGCACCCAGAGTGAAAAAAAAAAAAAAAAAAAAAAATTGCGAATTTCCTTTCTGGACAAGTTAGAATTAAAGCACTAATACGTTTGTATTATAGGGCTATTCACGGTAAAGTGAGCACTTTTGGAAGCCAGCTCATTTGAATAACTTAGACGTTAACTTCTGAGTGCGGTGGAATATACACACTGTGTTTATTACTTACATGGCAGTATTTATTTAAAAATGAGGTTAAAGGGTAAAATATGGCTGAAAGGAAAAAGTAACTAGGGCCTCAGAAGTGCTCACTTTACTGTGAACACTGGGGTCACGGTGGCTGAGCGGTTAGACTGCTTACCTACCACCTAGGCGAACCGGGTTCAATCCCCGGACGGTTCACTCAGGATTTTCGCAAGTAGGAATCGTGCCGGACGATGCCGCTGGTCGGTGGGTATTCTCGGGGGTATCCCGTTTCCCCACTCTATCAATCCGGCGCTACTCCATACTCACCTCGCTTCACCCTCATCGGCTCTCAAGACCCCGATGTTAAGAGCTACCCATATCTTTTCACTCACTCACTTTACGTGAACAGCCTATACTTTGTAACTGGTAGGGACAGGAAAATTTCGCGATTCCATTTTAAGACAAGTTAGACTTCAAATTGCATGTACATTTCTGTTATGTTTGCAGTTGGATCACCACCTGGTCTGAGGTATGAGGTAAAAGTGGCTATAGGACTGGGACTGCAGCCATTGAACAGAAATCTGAGACTCGAAAATGCATAGTACAGTGGAGTTTAGCATACAGGTCGTTACAGGTCCCTGGCAATTGGCCCGCGACGCAGAACACTAAAGAATGCAGAGGTGAAACAACAGATTAATCCACGAACCCTAGCCGCACATGCCAGCAAAATGGCGTCACTTGCCAGCGACATGTCGGAACTCCTTTCGCCAATCATCACCTGCTAACCCGCTTGTCAGGCAGCCGCTCAGCCAATAGGGAATCTTTCGCAGCACACAGTAGCCTATCAGACGCAAGGCCCGTTCCCAGAGCCTCGCGCAGCCAATCACAATCAAAGAATAAGTACGCTCATATAAGGGAACAACCACCACGTCATTTCGCCTCTGTGTACTATTTTTACTCTGTGCCCACGACCTATTTGTAGAGACCTGAAGAATTCACGGATTCACTTCGGGTCAAGCTAGAATTCAAATATTCGTAGGTACATTTTACGTTTTTAATTGGTCCATGCGTTATTTGACATCACCTGGAGAAACTTGAGCCAATAATAAACATACAACAAAATACAGGCCAAATAATCACCTTCCACTGTGACAGTAAGCTACCAATGAGTATTTGATATTTGCTTGATGGAACATAGAACTGTGCAATATAACCTACAGGAGAATTAAAACGCGAATTTTTCAGGTCTCTACCTGTTTGACACGTCCTCGAGGACTCCTGAGCCAATAAAAACCAGCAACTAAATGCAATCTTAATTAGTACCCCTCACTGCGAAAGCAAGTGACCAATGCGTGTCGATATTACTTGAGTACACAAACGAACGTGAAGCCTCGCGTACAGGCCGTTGAACTCGCGGATTTACCAGTCTCTATGAGTTAGTAAGTTGAGTTTTCTCAGTCATGCCACGGGGGGCCGCGGTGATGTAGTGGTCAGGCTACTCGCGTTCCACCTAGGCGAACCGGATTTTCGCATGTGGGAATCGTGCTGCGCTGGTCGGTGTGTCTTGTCGGTGATCTCCCGTCCACTTTCCCCCACCCCTTCATTCTAGACGTTGCTCCATACTCACCTCGCTTCACCTTCGTCGGCTCTCAAGACCCCGATATTTAGAGCCGTCTAAATCTCTCCACTCCATTCGTGCCACACTTCCATCCAAAAATATTGACACTTTGAGTGTGGCACAGATTTACTGACAATTAAGACAAGCTAGAAGCGAGTTGCCTATATTTACGAGTGCATGACCATTTACAACCGTTATATTAGTTCTCACAACTTCAGACACTTTTACTACACTGTGCAAAATTCATTACTGGCCGGCTGTCTGCTAATATAATTCTGAGTTGAAAGTGTCCCAATAAAATGTTCTTTCTTACGTAGAACGAAATACAGCCTATCCTGTTCATTTTACTAATTTACAAGTTGAGCGTCGCTGACGTTACATTACGTTACGGAGAAACCTTATGATAACCGCTGACTAAGTAATATATCTTCGCCCGTGTCTTAAAATAATTCTGATGTAATGTTACGGGAAACTTCATACAACTCAATTAAATTAAGGAGACNTCTTCGCCCGTGTCTTAAAATAATTCTGATGTAATGTTACGGGAAACTTCATACAACTCAATTAAATTAAGGAGACGCAATATTGCGTCGACATCACTCAAAGTGTTAAAAGAAACGTTTATGAAAATATTGTGTTCCACCGTAACCACTTAGATTGCAATTCGCCTCTTTGCGCGCAGGGAATACACGTAGGTCTGCCTGTTTTTGCGAAAAGATTTGAGGCAGTTCCTTACCTGACTGGGCCAATCAGGATTAAGTTACCCTGATACTGAACGCCTGAGTTTAACGGGTAGACATCAGAGGTTCGTGACAGTTAAAATTATCACATCACGAGAGGGGATCTTAATTACATTGTTTCGGGTACAACTACCCGTGGAATCTTTTCTCGAAAAGGTTCAATCCCAGGCCGGATCACTCCGGATTTCCACAAGTGGGAATCGTGAAAGACGATGACGCTGGTCGGCGGGTTTTCTCCGGGATCTCCCATTTCCCCCGCCCTTTTCTTTTCGGCACTGCTCCATACTCACCTCACTTCACCCTCATCGGCTCTCAAGACTGTGATTTTAAGAGCCGCCCAAATATCTTCACTCACTCATTTTCTATATAAAAAAAAACAACGGATGCCTTTAATTACAGTGCAGAAAGCGCTAGCCAGAGTAGGCAAGTATACAGAGGCGAAATAAAGTAATAATTACTTTGAAATCTTCATATGCTCTGATAATTAACACTTCGAGTGCTGCCAAACATAATATTACGTCGTCTGAATTTAACTGAGTAGTATGGAATTTGCCGTGATATTTCGACATACGCATACTTTACAGACGTGGGCAAGGAATTATTACTTCGCCTGCACTTTACATAAGGTTCTATGCAATGTAACATTACGTCAGCAAACTCGAAGTGTAAATTGCTGAAATGAACAGGATGGATTGTACAATATTTTACACAGGGAAGAATAATTGCTTGGGACACTTTCAACTCGACATTATATTGGCAGAAAGCCAGCCAGTAATGGAAGTTGTTTAGTGTATGGACCAATAGGGCGGTTGTTAATGGGAATATAGAGAACAGCAGAGCTGATGGTGCTGCAGTCGTGAACATAGCAGACTCTCTTATAGCTTGTCTTGATTGCCAGTACATCTGTACCACGCTCAAAGTGTTAGAGACAGGAATATTTGGCTTTTCAAATGACCTGTAGGCTATATTCCACTGTTCTGTGTATTTTCGAGCCTCGGCTTTCTGTTCATTGGCTGCTGCCCCAGTGTGTAGCCAGACCAGGTNTCTTCGCCCGTGTCTTAAAATAATTCTGATGTAATGTTACGGGAAACTTCATACAACTCAATTAAATTAAGGAGACTCAATATTGCGTCGGCATCACTCAAAGTGTTAAAAGTAACGTTTATGCAAATATTGTTTTCCACCGTAACCACTTAGGTGGTAATTCGCCTCTTTGCGCACAGGGAATACACGTAGGTAAACCTGTTTTTGCGAAAATATTTGAGGCAGTTCCTTACCTGACTGGGCCAATCAGAATTAAGTTACCCTGATACTGGACGCCTGTGTTTAGCGGGCAGACATCAGACGTGCGTGACAGTTAAAATCATCACATCACAAGAGGGGATCTGAATTACGTTGTTTCGGGTACAACTATCCGTTGAATCTTTTCTCGAAAAGGTTCAATCCCCGGCCGGATCACTCCGGATTTCCACAAGTGCGAATCGTGCAAGACGATGACGCTGGTCGGCGGGTTTTCTCTGGGATCTCCCATTTCCCCGCCCTTTCATTCCGGCACTGCTCCACACTCACCTCACTTCACGCTCATCGGCTCTCAAGACTTTGATGTTAAGAGCCACCCAAATCTCTTCGCACACTCATTTTCTATATAATAAAAAAACAACGGATGCCTTTAATTATAGTGCAGAAAGCGCTTGCCAGAGTAGGTAAGTATACAGAGGCGAAATGAAGTAATGATTACTTCGAAACCTTCATATGCTCTGATAATTAACACTTCGAGTGCTGCCAAACATAACATTACGTCGTCTGAATTTAACTGAGTAGTATGGAATTTGCCGTGATATTTCGACATACGCATACTTTACAGACGTGGGCAAGGAATTATTACTTCGCCTGCACTTTACATAAGGTTCTACGCAATGTAATATTACGTCAGCAAACTCGAAGTGTAAATTGCTGAAATGAACAGGATGGATTGTACAATATTTTACATAGGAAAGAATAATTACTANACACAGGGAAGAATAATTGCTTGGGACACTTTCAACTCGACATTATATTGGCAGAAAGCCAGCCAGTAATGGAAGTTGTTTAGTGTATGGACCAATAGGGCGGTTGTTAATGGGAATATAGAGAACAGCAGAGCTGATGGTGCTGCAGTCGTGAACATAGCAGACTCTCTTATAGCTTGTCTTGATTGCCAGTACATCTCTACCACGCTCAAAGTGTTAGAGACAGGAATATTTGGCTTTTCAAATGACCTGTAGGCTATACTCCACTGTTCTGTGTATTTTCGAGCCTCGGCTTTCTGTTCATTGGCTGCTGCCCCAGTGTGTAGCCAGACCAGGTNTTCCACTGTTCTGTGTATTTTCGAGCCTCGGCTTTCTGTTCATTGGCTGCTGCCCCAGTGTGTAGCCAGACCAGGTGGCACGAGATTTGGTGCTTGGTATCTTACAAGGTATGTTATTGGCTCAGAGCTCATCTGGGAAGGGTGGGGAACTAATAAATTGTGATTAAATTGTAAATATAACAGAAATGTACGTGTTTTTGAAAGTTTAGCTTGTCCTAAAATTAATTCGCGAAATTTTCCAGTCCCTAGCGATAGTTAATTCCCCCTCCCTTTTAAGAAAGGGACATTGTTCTCTTTCATGAATGTTGATTACGCAACGTTGGCCCAACAGAAAAATACATGCCACTTAACCAACAGTATGTTTACCAACTTGTTACTAACCGTCTACCAACCATTTCATAGTTAAAAAATAAGAACATTGTGGAATTTTTTGAATTAGTAACATTAATGTCTGCGGGGTGCTAAGAAATCTCGCAATACTTTCGTAGCAGTAAGTTTTCGTTGGCATATTACGTGGGCCCAGCGTTGCATGAATGTTTGTGTTCCAGCCAGAGGTACAGCCAACCTTTCCGACCCGAATTCCAACCGTCGCACCACAGTAGGTTGCTACTGGAGTACTCTGCGCTAATGCCCAGGGACAGGAAAATTTCGCGAGTTCTTTCAACCACGAGCTCTACTCCACAGCCTCAGCTGAATGTTTATTGGCAGCCTCCCCAACACGCAGCCAGTTTTACCGCAGATCAGGTATCCCGGGTTCCTGTCCTTGTATCTTGCAGGTTTGTTTTCGACTCAGAGTTGGCAGGGGCGTTTCTAATAAACTGTGGTTCATTTTCCTTGAAGTGTAATGGCGATGATGTAGTATGATTATTTTTATCGTTTAACTCTTTTAATCACNCTGTGGTTCATTTTCCTTGAAGTGTAATGGCGATGATGTAGTATGATTATTTTTATCGTTTAACTCTTTTAATCACACTGGTCTGATATACGGGGCGTTGCACGGGAAACACGGGCTTTCTTCGCTGTGCAACAGAATATGTATAGGCTATTCACTGTAAACTAAGAACTTCTGACAGCGCTCTCTCATTTGGTATAATAGTCAATAGTTGTATTTTATTTTAGCTTTAGACCTTGAGTTCCTAGTACGGTNCAGCGCTCTCTCATTTGGTATAATAGTCAATAGTTGTATTTTATTTTAGCTTTAGACCTTGAGTTCCTAGTACGGTGGAATGAATGAATCAATTAAGATATTTTCGCGGTTCTTAACAGCGACGTCTTGAGAGCCAATGAAGGTGAGTGAGGTGAGTATGGAGAAGCGCCGGAATGAAAGGGCTGGGGGAAACGGGAGATCCCCGAGAAAAGCCGCTGACCAGCGGCATCGTTCGGCCCGATTCCCACATGTGAAAATCCGGGAGTGTCCCGGCCGGGGATTGAACCTGGTTCACCTAGGTGGGAGGCGAGCAGACTAACCGCTCAGCCACCGTGGCCCCAAAGTGGGGTGGAATATGCCCACTGGGCTTATTACTTCCATGGCAATATTTATTTAAAAATGTTGTTAAAGGATAAAAATAGCTCAAAGAAAAAAACTAGAGCCTCAAAAGTGCTCACTTTACCGTGAACAGGCTATAATATAGTACCGCGAACTCCTGCCAGCAAAATGACGTCACTGACCGGCAACATGTTGCAATGCCGTTCACCAATTAGCATCTGGACCTACTTGTTGGACGGCAGACGAGCCAATAAGGTAGGTNACATGTTGCAATGCCGTTCACCAATTAGCATCTGGACCTACTTGTTGGACGGCAGACGAGCCAATAAGGTAGGTTTTTTGAGTGGGACAGACATACATGTTCTCAAAATGGCGGCCATATAAACATGTTAGCTCCGAATTTTTTGTCTACGAAACTGTAAAACAAATTTCAACTTGACTATGTATGCTGGCAGTATCAGGTGTATCCATCTATGCAAAGCCTCATTTCTCCGCCATTTTGTAAGTTAGCCCCACATTAAATAATATAATTTTTATGCTGTATCTTGCAAAACAATCAATCGAATTTTTTTTCAAATTTTGCGAAAGAATTGTATTGTTGTAGGCTATATTAATTTATATGTCTGGCGCGTATACACACATTTTAGCTTGGTGTGGTCTATCTACGAAACTACATAACAGATTTAAATCCAACTTTGTATATTTCATCTACGACAATAATCGAATGTGCTATTGTTAAGTTTTGCCCTCCATTTATGAAGATCATCACATGATCAATGGAGGTTTTATGCCATATATCGAGGACCAATCAACCTATATGCATACAGTGATCCTACTTGCCGGATTTTGTTCCAAATAGTGCCAGGTAAATAAACTGAACATTTTGCCATACTTGCGGAATAATACGACTAATTCCACACAATTTTCCACACATACAGAAAGCCAAATATAGTTACATGATTTGAATGGTGTCAGGGAATGATTTAAAAAATGGCGGCCATATAAATATTTTTATATGTTTGGCATATATATTTAACAATTTCTATAAAACTTTTTATACTGACATTATCTATTACAAACATCTTGTACAGAGTCTCTCTTTAAGCAATTTATGTAAGATAGTCCCATTCAAGAAAATAAGGTTTTTATGCCATATCTAGGACCAATCAACCGATTTACATCAAATTTTTCACACAAGTAGTGTTATAGTAGGCGATGTAAACTTATGTGTTTTAGTGGCTGAGACACTTATTTTCAAAATGATGGCCGAGTAAATATTTCAGGTTAGTGAACCTTATCATTCAAAACATTAGACCGATTACATCCGAATTTGATGCTCCGAATCCTACCTCCGTGATGTAGTTAATTGCAAACTATCTTTATTTTACGAGTTTTTCTGAATTAGAATCTCGGTTATATCACTCGTGTATTTCAATTGTCTTTGTACTGTTTCACATGTTTCTGGTTTCATCTCTAATGATATTCTGTCAATGAGACGTCAATACCGACCTACCATCTAAGCTTTCAAGAATTTTACTAAAATTTATTTGCACCCATGTAGAGGTAAGTAGGCTCATTAGTTATCAGTAACTTCTTGTTATATATGGGGGTTGGAGTGGAGAGATTTCGGTGGCTCTTAACGTCGAGGCTTTGAGAGGGTGAAGCGAGGTGAGTATGGAGTAGCGTCGGAATGCAAGGGTGGGGAAAACGAGGGATCCCCGAGAAAAGTCACTGACCAACGGTATCGTCCGGCATGATTCGAACGTGCGAAAATCAGGGAGCGATCCCGTCGGGAATCGAACCGGTTCGCCTAGATGGGAGGCGAGTGTTCTGAGCACTTCAACANCTGTGGTTCATTTTCCTTGAAGTGTAATGGCGATGATGTAGTATGATTATTTTTATCGTTTAACTCTTTTAATCACGGTGGTCCGATATACGGGGCGTTGCACGGGAAACACGGGCTTTCTTCGCTGTGCAACAGAATATGTATAGGCTATTCACTGTAAACTAAGAACTTCTGAANTACTGAGCCGTAAATATGTAGCAAGGGTTTGTGCGTTTTTCACAGGAACGTGTCACGAAGAAAACCACAGTACCGACAAAATGTGTGTAATGTTACCGTCAGCTTTCATCTTTTCCTTAGGCGTCCGACTACAAGGAACTGCTTTCCGCGTTTGAAGCAAAGAAGCAAGGGCGTGACTGGCATGTATTTCAAATGCCATATCGCCGCTACGCGCAGAGCAGTGAAGCGGAGCGATTTGGGCAGTTCTCAACATCGAGGTCTTGAGAGCCGTATGGAGTAAGGAGCAGTGCCGGAATGCAATGGTGGGGAAAAGGGAGTTCCCTGAGAAAAGCCGCTGACCAACGGCATCGTCCGGCCCGATTCCTACATGCTAAAATCCGGGAGTGTCCCGGCCGGGGATTGAACCCGGTTCACCTAGGTGGGAGGCGGGCAGACTAACCGCTCAGCCACCGCGGCCCCAAAGTGGGGTGGAATATGCCCACTGGGCTTATTACTTCCATGGCAATATTTATTTAAAAAGGTTGTTAAAGGATAAAAATAGCTCAAAGAAAAAAAACTAGAGCCTCAAAAGTGCTCACTTTACCGTGAACAGGCTATAATATAGTACCGCGAACTCCTGCCAGCAAAATGACGTCACTGACCAGTAACATGTTGCAATGCCGTTCACCAATTAGCATCTGGACCTACTTGTTGGACGGCAGACGAGCCAATAAGGTAGGTTTGTTGGAAAATATCAATATATCGAAAATACGATATTATAACTACATTACATCGATATTAGTCGTCTATATATTTCAACGATATTTTATAGAACTCAATATTTTTTTCCAGGTATCGGAAATATATATTTTTAAAATTTTCCTTCAATAAGCTTTGTTTTGAATACAAAAATTAAATAACAAAATTACTAGGTTTACTTTGGCAAAATGCACCAAAGCAGACACCACATTTTTCTACAATGCCTCGTGTCCTCATTATGTAATATTCCAAGCAATTTTACATTTGTCATGTCCTTCAACACGTAAAATATCTAATTCCGATGTACCGAAAATCGATATTTTTCTTTTGATATATCGTTTCGTAAAACGATAGATACTTTTATGAATAACTATTATAAATAATATTAATATTTTTTTTTCCCCAAATCAACGCTCCTGCAACAGGGAACCTCTCGCAGTGTGCAATAGTCAGTCAGGCACAATTTCACGTTCCCCGAGTTTCACGCAGCTAATAGAATGGGTAGGCCAGGCCCTTTTCAGCCTACTTTCCGAAAGAAAGAAAGGCTTATGATATCACTTTCCTGACAGTGTATGTGTGTGTATGTGTGATTCTGTTTTAAGGTAGCTTGCGAGGACGTACGTATGAATTTCTGACGGCGCTGCGAGGACCTCGGTCAGGTCCTCGGAAGGAAATAATCGCGGTTTTGAAGTTCAAGGGACGCGTCCGACCCAGTGGTCAAATTTTATCATTTTCTGAGCGAGTCCTCGTAACGACCGTAAAGATCCAAACGCTTAGTGCAGCTAAATGCCGCCAGGAAGTGCTCTTGTCGACTTTCGTTACACACGGTGTGTATGCGGTTGGTCATCTGCGTGTGGATCGAGGACTTGTTGATACGCACTTCCTATTTACACACTGACGTGAGCGCCTTCGGTTTATGAGAGGACCTCGTTCCCGGCAAATAAGAAAATATAGTTTGAATTTTGAATGTATCTGTAAACACCGAGTAATACAATCATCCTAAAGCGCTGACAACTGTTTGTATTTTGAACAATATTATTAATTATGTAAAAAAAGCTTGAAAATTTTTGTTTCTTTAATGCCTGTGTTGACGTCATAACTTTTTTATTACTTTTTCTTAGGAATACTTTTTTCAAAGAAAATTGGCACTGTTTTTAGGTACTGGCGTTCGTTTTATACTTGTTTTAACTCGGGTGTGAAATATAATTATTCTTGGATAATTAAGCAAGAAATATTGTCTCTTACTATAATGACCTAGTTTCTAATCTAAGTGGTGGGCAATGCCGTGCTGCGGTAAAATTTCTCAAGGGGTTTCTGCTCCCCAAGAGTGTTTGTCATCGTTCTGTCAAATAACCATTCACATAATAAACTTAGTGAATCAAGATGGTTTTAATTTCAGTAAACAATTATATAGTAAAAATAAGGTCACTTTTGTAAAATAATAATTTTCTCAGAAAATGTTATTTATTTTGATAAATGTATGCAACTCTCTGTTATTAATCTGTCATTAAAATTCTTGAAAGCTACCACACTTAAACATAAACACCGCTCAGAATAATGTTTTTCCGAACCAGAAGGTTTTTTTTATCTATAACTCGAGCAAACCCTCTGGTTATAATACACATTCATTAACTTGCTAATATAAAAATCAGTCTTGACTATGTCTATATAGTATACTTCTGTGTATTCTAATAAGCCTAGTACTGAGGTACTTTCCTTGCCTCCCACCATGGCAATCCGAGTTTGATTCCCGGCGGGGTGGACCAGATTTTTCGCAAGTGGAAAATGCAACGGTCGTTGCCACTAGCCGGGGTGGGTTTTCTTGGGGTACTCCCGTTTCTCCCACCATAGCATTCCGTCGCTGCTTCATAAGCACTACACGTCACCCTCATCGGCGCTGAAGATGTCAGCTGTTAAGCTCCAACAAAATCTTTCAGTGCTATAAATTTGGTGACTATCTTAAACGGCACGGTCATCTATTCTTATAAGTATGCATAAGGTGCAAGAGTATGAAACAAGATATTCGAATGTGGGAAGACTAGGAGAAAACCCCTCGCTTTTAATGGCAGTTGGGGCGTCCTGGTAGGGGCGAGACCCTTTCGAGAGCCTCGCGTAGCCAATCAGCGCGAAGTAAGGACAACTCGTCGGAATGCAAGAGCATAAAGTAGGGACGCCTGGTAGGAATGTGAGAGCATGAAGTAGGGACCATGATTGTCGTTGTAGGCTAGGTATTCAAGAGCATGAAGTAGGTTCAACAGGTAGGAATGTAAAAGCATGAAGTAGTGCCATCTGGTAGTAATGCAAGAGCATAGGCCTCGCGTAGTCAATCGGGGTCGAGACACTTTTGAGAGCCTCGCGTAGCAAATCGGGACGCGATCCTTTCGAGAACCTCGCGTAGCTAATCAGACACGTTCCTTTCGAGATCCTCGCGTAGCATGTTAGGCTAATCTCTCAACCCCTCTACCCCTCATTCCCCAAAAAGGAGTCACTCATCCGCGTTGTGGGGTCATCGAGCGGAAATTGCGCAAGACATTTTTTGAGGGAATTTTGGGAAATTTTGAGGAAAATTTGGGTAATTTTGACCGTCTTTGAGGGAAATAATGTAAATTTTGATGGGTAATGACGCCATCCAAGATAGCCGTCGCTCGTCAATTGTCCCCCAGCCCCAGCCCCTGGGGCAGACTTCCCCTTTTTCTACTACTGGTGTTCCTGTTATTTAATCATCATTCTCTTAGACACTTCGTATTTCCAATTAAATTTAATAAAACGTTATTCAAAGAACGGTTCTGGGGGTTGAATGGCTAGTGCATTCACCTCCCATCAATGAAATCTGTGTTCGATCCTCGGCGGGTTCAAACCCGGATGTTATCGAATGTGGGGGAAATTAATGGAACTTGCCTGTGGCGTGTGGGTTTCCTCGTATTTGTCCCGTTTCCTCCGGCCTTTAATTCCAACGCAGCTTCATCCCTGTCTTATGTAATCCATTCTTAAGGCTGGCCAGAACGTCAGGTTTGAGCAGAGTAACCGACACCATTGACGTCAGCTCCAAAATTATCCATGTTCACCCTGCATGAGGAGGAAACCACTGGTAGATTATAATTATTATTAGTCGAAGAACGAACGGAGTTGTGTGTAAAAATTATGATATTTTATTTATTAATTACAGTCAATTTTCTTAGTGGCTAGTGAAAATTATATTTCTTTGCCATTAAATGCCTGCTGAATATTTTACTTATGTAGTATAATTAAACATAATTTTAATAGGTCTAAACGTAAATAACATTTTTTTTTATTTTTATTAGAACTACAAATGAACACATTATTTTTCCAGTGCGGAGCCTCGCTAGCTGTCTGCGGCAGTGGTAGCTTTTACGTCACTCCCATGTGGCGATGGTGTTTAGAATTCATAATCGGCCACCAAGTAGTGGCAAGTGATTCGGAGCCCACTATAGCCAGTAGGTACCGTCTCCTTCAGCCTTTATTTGCGTAAAATCACTCTAGGTAAACCCTTCTTCTGCTTTTCATATATACTAGTAAAACAACTTTCATGGTAATTCGTTCATTTTTGCAGGGAAGGACGAAACTAACTAAGTTACGTTGTTTCAATAACGCAAGCTACATTTCCGTAACTTTAAACTCCGCGATAGCCTCGTGTGAATTTTTGACGTGCAGCACAAATACGTAGACTAGCTTCGTGAGTCACTGGAAACACAAGGGGGTCGACGCTCAGAGAGGATCCATCACATTCCAAGAAACGTTGTTATTTGCCGGTCAGCGTCTATATTTGTAAACCCTGCTAGTCTTTCGCAAACAAGAGTACAAACTGTATTCAAATTCACTAGCTAGAAGCCCTTGTGTAGATTGTCCACTTACAAAAAAAAACTGCATTGGTAATTTACACCTCTGAATTGTCACTATCTGAGTTACGATGGCTTAGTGCTTCAGAAAAATGCTTACTTTTTATACCCGATGTAACAAATACGATCACTCAAACTTCTAGGGACGTTAGAAGAGACCAAATGAGATATATTTTGTTAGATAACAATATATAGGAAATTAATAATTGAAGTAATTTTTTATGTGATTTAGAATGAACCATGGAAACAATACATTTCAATATAATTGTAACCCTTTACAAAAACTATTCAAAAGTGTGGCCTACTGTTACGATACAAGCTGTGCAACGATGTTTGTCGTGCACGTTAAAGACCGCGGGCATGTGCTGTAGAGGGTAAGCAGCTTGTAAGCACACGAGGTATTTAGCAGGATATTTCGTTTCAAATGTCAGACATGCATAAGTTATTTCACATAATACGGAAAACCTGTTGGTTTTGATTTGCGATCTTCTGGGTAACTTAAACTTTAATCCAAAATGGCTTTCCAGTATAAGCAGGGCCGTCAGCAATGGAGGGAGTTTTCTCTGAAGTCTTGAAACAAAGTTTCTTACGTTAAGTTTCACAACTCACGTGCTATATGAGTTGAACCAATTACAATTTAAAACCACTCTATAAAAATACATAGTTAAGTTTTTTAACAAGAATACAATAAGTATTTTTCTCCCGGAACATTATTTTGAAGTTTAATAACACAAACCGGACTAATTGCATAAAATAAATACAAGATTATTCACTCAACATTAAAACTGCAAACAACCTACATCCTTTTTTAGTTCTTTTTTTAGTAGTCTTTTATTATTATTTGTACCATACACTCCTTTATCCAACCATTTCCCACCAACAATTACTAGTATTAGTTTTTATTGAAGTGAAATAGCTCCATTACTGTATACTAGAAAATTTAATAGTGTTTTTGCAAACAGTGATTTTTATTTTTTGTTATTCCAGGTTTTCCACAATGGTTCGCTATTACAAAAAAAAAAAAGACCGAGAGAGCTGAAATCAACGAGGATGACGTATCGAAAGCTATGAAAGCTGCTTTAGAGGGAAACCTGTCAATCCGGAAAGCTGCACTCATGTTCAACATCAAACCCGCTACTCTGCAGCATCATCTGGAGAAAATGAAAGCAAGAAATGGCGAAGAAAGAGTCAGGGATCACGGTTCTAAGTATTCCGCTCAACAGGCATTTACCGCCAAACAAGAAAAACAATTAAATGAATACCTTGTTAAATGCAATGAGTTGCATCACGGCCTAACACTGAAGCAGATGAGGCGCTTGCCATATGAATTTGCTGAAAAACTACGCTTTAAATATCCTGAAAGTTGGAATGGTGATAAAATGACAGGGGAAGATTGGATTTACGATTTTTGAAGTAGGAATGCAAATGTCAGTTTGAGGAAACCAGAAAAAAACAAGCATTATGAGGTGTGTAGGTTTCCGCAGGGAAGCTGTTGAGGAGTTTTTCAATAATTATGAGAGTGTCTTGAAAAGATACAATTTTGCTCGACACAGAATATTCAGTTTTGATGAAACTGAGATTACCACTGTCCTTGACACTCCGAAGTTTCTAGCCTCAAAACACCAAAGGCAAGTAGGGCAGGTGGTTTCAGCAGAAAGGGGG
>NQII01000122.1:483535-507695 GCA_002778355.1 Clitarchus hookeri | reverse complement strand
TATATATATATATATATATATATATACGGGCTTACTGGGCCCGTGCACAAGGGCGCACCAAGTTTGGGGACGTGAGAAAAAGTGTTAAATTTAAAATGCTCGTGAAAGTTTCGTCCTTTTAAATGTTATTGTTTGAATATTACCTCCTAATTATTTTTATTTGAAAGCTTATTTTACCTTTTAGTTTAGTATTACAGTCAAAATTAATCAAATAAAACCTAGTGGTGTGCAATTTTAATAACGGGTGGTAAAAAAAAAAATTTTGAATAGCGAAATGTGCTGAACAAAATTTAAAACTTACAGATCTTTCTAAGCGTTGTTCCTAGATCATCAATTTCCTAAACTGAATAACTTTTTTACTAGCGTTCAAACTTCTCAACAGCGTGTCTAACGAGCGGAGGTCTAACAATAACATACAATTCCACGACACCTTGCATGTTACCAAATTATAACGCGAAATGGTAAGGTCTGTAATGTTTGTGATTCGTTTATCGAGCGCCTATTTCCGTTAAATTTTTTTTACGCTTGTCTGGCAATGGACACATCACATTTTAACTGCCAAAGCAATCAATACATGATCCAACTGCAGTAGTAATTTAAACGTTCATGTGTTGTAGTTGTAGGCTACCGCGAATAAATTCTCGATATTCTCCTATTCTTTCATTCCTTTGATAAGTTATCGATGGGAGTGCTTGCTACCTTAAGTACCCAAGCCATAGTGAACCTGATTGTAAAGACCGTCGGTTAGTGGGCTGACGATTTACATCCCCCCCCCCTTTTCTCACCTTTTTTCAATCCCTGCTGGAGTCCGCCATAGATATAACGAATAAATTCCAAATCGAATCAAATTAACATACCTAACGTATTAAAAAAAATCTCGTGTATCCACGCTACGTGCTTAAATAATTACATTATTACTATGCAGCCGACTTTTATGACCAAGGTTTTTAACATGTATCTAAATATAGCCTGTCAAGGTCAGCATGATAGAAGCATCGACCAGGCGAAGAAAACTGAACAGATGGGTTTTTTGACCTTCGCAATGTGTCACATTCGTACCTTGCTATTTGTTACGACTCATAATGTAAAAAATAAAAATCTCAGTAGTGCTAGTTTATTAATTTGCTATTCTAACGTCATTTGTATGTATATGTTGAAAAACACACTTTTGACAATTAAAATTCAGACTTAAAAAAATTTTCGTACTCAAATATTGCTTACAATTGAACAATTTAGGACCTTAGGGAGACCATTATTAATCGAATTGTAGGCAGTTTCGTGGCCAGGTACCACGGATAAGATTCTGTTTGGTTTCCGCGTAAGGCGCGGGTGTTAGGATTGATTAGTTACTTGGATTTCTCTTTAAGGATTGCCAAGAAAGTTTAGAAGAATGAAATGGGACGATGTTTTCGAACAATGGTAAATAAATTATAATTTTTATGTAAGACCAGACGACTTTCTTTTCGCAAAACTGTTGTGTGTGTATATACAGAGAGAGAGAGAGAGAGAGAGAGAGAGAGAGAGAGAGAGAGAATGCATTTTAGCTGAAGTATTCTCTAGCATTGTTAGATTATCCAAGCAATAGAACCCATAACCCGTTTCGGTAACTCGGCGTCAAATCTTTGTGTATTTTTAATGTTGGCCTGTATTTTAACATTATAATGCTCTGAAAATATTTCCTTCAGTAGTACTTCACTATCAACATTCCACTATGTCGCCGGATATTAAAGATAAGTATAAGAATAATAATTTGGTTTCTAAAATGGTTTCTTGACTTGAAGCATAAAGTAGGCACATCATTATTAAATCTGATTAGGAAGCGCGATATGACCATAATTACCAATGGTCATCACTCATCACCTGAAAGAATTTTTTCGGTTTCTGATTCTGTAATTTTTTGACTTCCGGTTTAATTGAATTATTTCCGGGAAATACGTTCCGGTGAAAATCTGCAGAACTACTTCGTGTACCAGGAACAGAAAACCACACATTGTCAAAACATTAATATTTTACACGCGTGTTGTCAAAGAATAAACTTACGGGGTCCACTTATGTGGTTTGTATAATGGGAAAAAACAGCAAAATTATCACAGCCTTTATTATACTACTCAAAGACGTTCTTCGAATTCATTTTATGGGTAGCATCTGACTTTACACATGTGAAAATTTATATGCTGAGATTAAGTTTTTATATTCTTTATCTTCTCCGTTTTCCCTTTATTTCTGTTTAAGAGTTAAGTGCGAAATGTCATGTACAGGAGTCTAAAATAAGTTTACCGATATGAACCACGTCCTTATATACATTTTTACACCATACCTTGAACATGACTACTACTTAGAGTTTTTTTCACCATAGAGTACTAAGAATACAGAGGAGAAACATGCGCTTATCCCGCGAATTCCAGAAATACCTACAAACAAAATGGCGTCACTTGCCACCAACATGTCGGAACGCCATTCGCCAATTAGCGCCGGATAACTTACTTGCCAACCGGCCGCCCGGCCAATAGGGAACATTTCGCAGAGCGGAGTAGCGAATCATAGACAATGCCCACTTCCAGAGTCTCGCGCAGCCTATTAGATAGTCGGTACGCCCACATAAAATAAACCGCCTAACCATTTCGCCTCTGTGTATTAACCTAATATGTGTTTTTTCACCCTGCGCAGCAACAGGCCGGCACTAGTGTTACCAACTAAGCGACATAATATTACAACTTTTCTGTTGATTAACTAGGGAGTTTGCAACTTTTTAAGTTGCCACTAGTGACAGAAATCAGTGTTTGTCTATTGATTATATAGGAATTTGGCGAATTCAGCAGTGTCCTCAGTGATTTTCAGTACCGTAAATATGAGTTGGCAGCACAGGCCGGCACACCGGTTCCTGTTTTGCACACGCTGGCGATGTGACTCTTGATTCACGAACCAGTGCGTCGCCCTTGGCGCTTTGCCTTTGTGCCTGGAACACACAAAAGAACCTCAGATGGGCGGGCGCCCTTCCTCTGTTACAATTCTCGACCTTCCAGTCATCTTCCCTTTTCCTCTCTCTTTCTCACCCCTCTTTCCCTTTCTTCTCTTTCTTCAAAAAATCCGCAAAAATGCGGCCTAGAGGCCGGCAAAAAAAAAAACAATATTTATAGCAAGATTTTTTAAATTGTTTACCACACCTACTAATTCTTCCCCATTTGTAGCTGTCGTTTACGTATATCCAAAGCTGAACACACAGTATTTCTTCGATTATCGGATTAGAATCAAAGGTGGTATGTACTTTCTACTTCAACTGTATTATTAGCAATTTTTGTGTCTTTGTTTGTTATATCACTTAAATGCACTTACTTCCTGCGTACTTATAAATTTTTATAGAATAAAGCTGAGTTCTGGAATGAAAAAATTACAAATGTGCAAAACTTTGTCTTGCCACATTTTAAACGCTCTTTGAAACTCTGTAAGAAATGTTTACTGAAACAATTAGATTATCTCATATGTGGAGGACATTACTATATAGTTGGTTTCCAAGCCGATATAATTAGTGTGATGATTATCACAATGGTCTACAACTCCTGTGGTGTAGTTAAAGGTTGGCAGTGGCATCGAACAGGTAAGTAAACAGAGGTAAAAAAAAAAAAAGCTCTTAAACCGCGAACTCCATAGACGCACACTCCAGCAAAATGACGCCACTGGCCAGAAACATGTCGGAACGCCGTTCGTTGATCAGTGATTGGTCGATTCCTTTCGAGCCGGTAGCCTAGTCAATAGGTCATCTTTTGCAGCAAGCGGTAACCGATCAGATATAAGCACCGTCCCCAGAGTTTCCTGTAGCCAATCAGCGAATAAGTACGCGCAAATCGAAGAGACAGCGACGCCATTTCTTCACTATATTCTCACTTACTTTCGGGCATAGATGCGTTGCGTTTGTTATTAATTTACTATGTTTTATTTCATTTATTAACTTTTCATGTTTATATAATCCACAAAGAACGTCGATGAATTANCTCATATGTGGAGGACATTACTATATAGTTGGTTTCCAAGCCGATATAATTAGTGTGATGATTATCACAATGGTCTACAACTCCTGTGGTGTAGTTAAAGGTTGGCAGTGGCATCGAACAGGTAAGTAAACAGAGGTAAAAAAAAAAAAAGCTCTTAAACCGCGAACTCCATAGACGCACACTCCAGCAAAATGACGCCACTGGCCAGAAACATGTCGGAACGCCGTTCGTTGATCAGTGATTGGTCGATTCCTTTCGAGCCGGTAGCCTAGTCAATAGGTCATCTTTTGCAGCAAGCGGTAACCGATCAGATATAAGCACCGTCCCCAGAGTTTCATGTAGCCAATCAGCGAATAAGTACGCGCAAATCGAAGAGACAGCGACGCCATTTCTTCACTATATTCTCACTTACTTTCGGGCATAGATGCATTGCGTTTGTTATTAATTTACTATGTTTTATTTCATTTATTAACTTTTAATGTTTATATAATCCACAAAGAACGTCGATGAATTAAAACCCGTTCGGCCACATGTTCATTTCTAAGTTCGAGCGTTGCAATCACCTAATTTTGTTTGTATGTGCTGTACTTGTGTTCAATATTTGTCTTGCAACCAATGGGCAACGTGCTGAGTACTCGATGGTACTGGCATTAACCATTCATGTCAAAGAGGTGTAGAGAATTCCGCGAATCAGATTAGCCACACGGAAGACTCTCTAAGTATTGGGCAATGTTTCCTTCCTGTGTACAAAACCAGTCATAAGCGCGTTACCTCAACGGTTGACATGGTGCATGGGCGAGTTAAGAAAAAACCGTCGACTCAACAATGTAACACTATTAATTTATTCTGATTTAGCCCAGTGTGCAGAGTTCTGTATATTACACACGTCTGTCCTGCACACTGCTAAGCTCAATTACCATTGATCATAGCTGTGGGTAAATGATTCGCAAACCGTCTTACTGGTATAGATTACAATTGGTTCATATAACTGTAGCCAAACATATAGCTTACAACTCATTGGCTGTGACAACGAAACGAGTATTATGTCGACATAAGTACAGTAGGCGTTGTTTTTTTTTTTTTTTTTGTTTGCAACACCTGAAACCGTAAATTAAACTGGGTCTCAAAGGTTTAAGAATATATTTTCTCTGAAATTCGTTATAGCTCTGGTATCCGCGAATAGTCTAGTTTGCATCTGATGGTTATTTTGTATGGTGACATTCCCCGCTTTGTTCGACTGCATGGGTAACAAATTTTGTTGCCGAACTTCAAATGTTATTATCATCTTGAGTGCTGCCGGTGTCCCTCGACGTGTCCTGATCCAAACAGAGTTTTATGGAACTATCCGTAAAATAACGGGGTCCAGCAGTTTTCACGCAGTTCACTACAGCGTAATACTACGTCAGCATTCAAAACGTGAAATATTTCAAACGAATACGACGTGCCGTCCATTAAGTTACGCAGCGAAGAACATTTGATTGGGACAATATCAAACCGGTTTTACATTGGCTGAAATCCGACCNGTTGACCGCCGGCAGGCTTTTCGCTAGCGCGTGTGTTCTGACGGCCAAAAATGCATGGACGCGGGGAGCGTCAACACCTGAAACCGTAAATTAAACTGGGTCTCAAAGGTTTAAGAATATGTTTTCTCTGAAATTCGTTATAGCTCTGGTATCCGCGAATAGTCTAGTTTGCATCTGATGGTTATTTTGTATGGTGACATTCCCCGCATTGTTCGACTGCATGGGTAACAAATTTTGTTGCCGAACTTCAAATGTTATTATCATCTTGAGTGCTGCCGGTGTCCCTCGACGTCTCCTGATCCAAACAGAGTTTTATGGAACTATCCGTAAAATAACGGGGTCCAGCAGTTTTCACGCAGTTCACTACAGCGTAATACTACGTCAGCATTCAAAACGTGAAATATTTCAAACGAATACGACGTGCCATCCATTAAGTTACGCAGCGAAGAACATTTGATTGGGACAATATCAAACCGGTTTTACATTGGCTGAAATCCGACCAGCAATGAAACGTTGCGCGGTACAGTGTTCGATTTATTAAGTACCAATATCAGTAGGACGGTGTAAGTCGGAATAGAGAGAGAGAGAGAGAGAGAGTGTGTGTGTGTGTGTGTGTGTGTTCGCGCTACGGTGGATACAAAATACTCACTTATTGCCTGTCCCGGCCGTACATACGTGCCACAGAACAGGTAAGTTTACAGAGGTGAAAAATCCGCTTAAACCACCGTCTCAAACCGCATGCGCCAGCAAAATGGTGTCAACGACCAGCAACATGTCGAAACACCGTAGGCCAATCAAATCCCTTTGTATTTGATAACTAGGCAGGCCCCTTAAAATGCTCGTTAGCCTCATTTATAAAAGAAAATAAATATTTAAATTCTTATAATTGCCGTCGGTTTCCAGACACAACTCTATTTGAGTGTGATTTCTCTTTTATAATGTACAGTACATACATTTTTGTAGAGTTTTTGCTTGTGTTTCATAAGCATTACGCCGAACTGCATTGAACAACGTGCAAAATACAATTATACGGACTCTGGGAGAGGTGTAAGAAAGTCCTACACTGTGCCAACAATAGCTTTGGAATATATATATATATATATATATATATAACTGAGGCTACCGTATACGAGTCGATTTCTTCGCCACGATCAGTGTTACAGCACTGCATGCTTGACCTCATGAGATTATGGGACTGGATGATCCGCATACCTGAGAAAACAACACCTGTCACTATCACAGGACGTCAGTGCTACACATCGAGGGGGAAACATGTAATCATCGATCTTCAGGGTCAAATGTCAGTGAATGCGTGGAGTAAGATCGCATCAGATTGCAAATTGAATTTAGTGAAACAAGAAACTGATTCGCTGGCTGTAGGAGGAATATGAATAATTTCCCCAGCCAGATGGTCGTCGACACTATTGCTACCATTATTTTGAGTCGTCCTTCAGTAATTGTTTTCGTTAAAATATTTGTAGTTGTAACAAGAATTTTTAATGGTTTATATATACACAGAAAATTTTTTTTGTAAACCGGAAATAAGTTTTTTTTTTTTGTAAAAATACAAATGTTAGTACATTAACAAAACATTTTGTTGTAAACTTGTTGAATATTGACTTGTATAAGGATTTGTGGAAATACAAAAAAATACATTGTAGTTATTCTGACATTTGTGAAATTTACAAGTAAATTGTAATGGTACAAAACGTTTTGGCAACTAGTTAAAAAATAATTGTAAAATTACACAAATGTTTTTTTTTGTGTATACACATGTATGTACATACACATACACATACACTGATTCAGCTATAGTTTCTTTTCTACAGCCACACGGATCTAAGTGGAGTTTTCAGTACGAGAATGAAATGGTCTGCTTTCGTGGCAGAGCGGTTGTGCAGCAGCTATGAGAAAAATGCAGCAGGAAAGTACGTTTGTTTGGTACAGCTAGGAGAGAGAGAGAGAGAGAGAGAGAGAGAGAGAGAGAGAGAGACAGAGAAAAAAGAAAAGGCTATGTGGAGAAGGAGAGAGGTTNCTGTAGGAGGAATATGAATAATTTCCCCAGCCAGATGGTCGTCGACACTATTGCTACCATTATTTTGAGTCGTCCTGCAGTAATTGTTTTCGTTAAAATATTTGTAGTTGTAACAAGAATTTATTAATGGTTTATATATACACATAAAAATTTTTTTGTAAACCGGAAATAAGTTTTTTTTTTTTGTAAAAATACAAATGTTAGTACATTAACAAAACATTTTGTTGTAAACTTGTTGAATATTGACTTGTATAAGGATTTGTGGAAATACAGAAAAATACATTGTAGTTATTCTGACATTTGTGAAATTTACAAGTAAATTGTAATGGTACAAAATGTTTTGGCAACTAGTTAAAAAATAATTGTAAAATTACACAAATGTTTTTTTTGTGTATACACATGTATGTACATACACATACACATAAACTGATTCAGCTATAGTTTCTTTTCTACAGCCACACGGATCTAAGTGGAGTTTTCAGTACGAGAATGAAATGGTCTGCTTTCATGGCAGAGCGGTTGTGCAGCAGCTATGAGAAAAATGCAGCAGGAAAGTACGTTTGTTTGGTACAGCTAGGGGAGAGAGAGAGAGAGAGAGAGAGAGAGAGAGAGAGAGACAGAGAAAAAAGAAAAGGCTATGTGGAGAAGGAGAGAGGTTTATAAGCTCGCTGATAGCAGCGGCACTGGTTTGATAAAGTGTTATTTATAGCGTCAGCGGGGCGTACTATCGAGTAGCTGTTTCCCCTCCGGCCAGTGGCCGCTTATCTGTGGAAAGCCAAGCTGTTTGGTAGAAAGGCGGCAGCACGGCCATATCCATATTAATTGCGGCTAACGGCAGCGGAGCATGTAAACTGACTCAGGGAGGTTCGCGCCTTGCTCCCGCGTGTTACACTGCTCCACTAAAAATTTGTTCGCATGGCCGCCACACCTGCAGGGCATGCAATCGTGTAACACGCTACTGTGGAGTTTTACTCACATCCGATTTTCACTACGAAACGAAAAAATTTTTGTACAAAGTCACGACGGTCCCGGTGGTGTAGTAGTTAGTCTACTCGCCTCCCACCTAGGCGACACGGGTTCGATTCCTGGATTTATCGCATTTTGGAATCGTGCCGGACGATGCCGCTGGTCTGCGTGTTTCCTCGGGGATCTCGCGTTTCCCCATCTCTTGCATTCCGGCACTGCTCCGTACTCACCTCCCTTCACGCTCGTTAGCTCGCAAGACCCAGTATCTCCACTCCACTCTTCTGTTGATCGTATCGGAAGATGACGGCCACCTTTCGTCACACAGCATAGATTCGTATAAAAACCAACAACAAAATTGCTGTCATGAAAGTGGTCCAACTTGTACCATTTGTTGTGAGCCTTGGTGGCTCATAACAAACTGCAGACCACTCAACGTATAACTCATAAGAGGTAGAGTGAATACACATAGCTTTATGACTGAAAGTAATTGCTCGCGAACTTGTGTGGAAAACCACAATCCTTTACTAATTTAATGCCACACTTAAAAATGTATTGCAATTTTTTCGTCCGTGCTGTACGTAAGCCGACACACCATTGTGTCATCACAATCAGTGTGCTGTAAGCTTCGTGTTCGTCTAGTAATATGAACCAGTCATAGTCTGGAACTTTAGAACGGTTCTCANCTGCAGACCACTCAACGTATAACTCATAAGAGGTAGAGTGAATACACATAGCTTTATGACTGAAAGTAATTGCTCGTGAACTTGTGTGGAAAACCATATTCCTTTACTAATTTAATACCCCACTTAAAAATGTATTGCAATTTTTTCGTGCGTGCTGTACGTAAGCCGACACACCATTGTGTCATCACGATCAGTGTGCTGTAAGCTTCGTGTTCGTCTAGTAATATGAACCAGTCATAGTCTGGAACTTTAGAACGGTTCTCANGATCAGTGTGCTGTAAGCTTCGTGTTCGTCTAGTAATATGAACCAGTCATAGTCTGGAACTTTAGAACGGTTCTCAAATATGTTACTGACATGGGAGATCATTGGACATTGAGCCTCACAGTGTACAGTCTCAGCAAAAAAAAATCCCTGCTGCGCGTTATTTGCACAATAATGTACACTGGAACGGGATGGATTAACCCTTCAGCCTCCACGTACATGAACGAAGACATGTTAAGCACAAAGGATATTTATGGTCGGCACTGTACACAACAACGAATTAATCGCCGGTGTTATGAGCGTCTCTTTTACAAAAAATCTAACTCGTTAAAGATTATGTTTCTCACATTTGCGAATGGTTAATGCAGACATCAACGAAGACGCAGCGCGGTTTTCACTGGTTGCGAAACCACGTCCGTAACAAGTACAGCACTCATCAAAAAAATTAAACGATTTCAACATGTGAGCTCGTAAATTAATTCTACGCTGAAAGGGTTAAATTGAAATTAATATTTCCTCACTTGTCATGTTAATGTACCTGGCTTCTGAGAATTAAAGGCTGTTCAAGGTTACTTCTAAATTTTCTGAAGCCCTTCTTAAGTTCTACTTCCAGGATATTCCTCCGCTTCATGCAAACAAAGCTTAACCAAGTACAGAAAATTACACCAAAGGGACAACGCACAGGATTCGTGCGCATTCAATGTATAACTATTTTGCATAAGAACTATTTCTTTTTAGCGTTACCAACACACATATTTCCTCCCTGTTTTTATTCATATTAATTATAAATGATACATAAAATTTAAAGATAGAGTATAAGATAAATTTCATTTTAAAAATAAGGCACTTTTCATATAACATAATTATAAAACGCTTGTATTACATGACATGTTTAGGAAACATCCAAACACGTCATAGTTGAGATGATTTTTCGACGGTTTCGTTTAAAAACTGTGAAGAAACCACGAATAGACCATAATTTTCAACGCGTGTGTTATGCTAGTACGTAACACATATCCCTATATATATATATATATATATTTTTTTTTTTTTTTTTTTTTTTTTTTTGCAGCGTAGGAGCTACTTTCATAGTGATGAATGAGAATATCGCGTGAGTTATCTGGTTGTATCTACCTCGCTTTTCACTGTAAAGAAATGTGTGTTCTGCGCCCTTTTTTCCGTTCCCCCAAAAGCTTTTCAATAGGGTCCTCGAGTCTTTCAACCGATGTACAGCAATAGGATTTTCGGTGGCTGTGGCTGCTAAGCTGTCACGTTCTTGCAGCGAGGAGGGCGACTTCTTGATGACTTTACCATCACCTCGTCGAATGACTCAGAATTTGGGCGCAGAGCCGGAACTCGATTGTTCGAAGCCCATTAACATCATAAGTCTCTTCACNGTCGAATGACTCAGAATTTGGGCGCAGAGCCGGAACTCGATTGTTCGAAGCCCATTAACATCATAAGTCTCTTCACTTTTATTTTCTTTAATAACCTGGCGAAACACAAAAAACATGACCATCAAACCAGGTATTTGATAATTGTAATTTGTACTCAATAAAAAAATTTAAAGAGTTAAAAAAAAATTATACCAAACTAAGGGGACTGCTTAACTAACACCGAGTATCGTTACGACGTACTACTGGAAGCCCGGGCAGCGGTGGCTGAGCGGTTACACTGCTCGCCTCCCAACAAGGCGAATCGGATGATGCCGCTGGTTGGCTGGTTTTCTCGAGGATCTTCCGTTTCCACCGCCCTTTCATTCCACGCTGCTTCATACTCACCTCAATCACCCTCATCGGCTCTCGATACCTCGTCGTTAAGAGCCGCATAAATATCTTCATCCTTAATGAAACACATAAATTGAATGAAATAAATTATTAGAAAATGGGATAGAAAAGAAAAATACCACAAACAAAAGCAGTTGTGTCTATTTTAATTTTAAAAAAACTGTAGAATTTTCAATGTGGATCTTTACCAGGACAGAAATGAAAGCGAATATTTTTTCGCCCGTTAATNTTACGACGTACTACTGGAAGCCCGGGCAGCGGTGGCTGAGCGGTTACACTGCTCGCCTCCCAACAAGGCGAATCGGGTGATGCCGCTGGTTGGCTGGTTTTCTCGAGGATCTTCCGTTTCCACCGCCCTTCCATTCCACGCTGCTTCATACTCACCTCAATCACCCTCATCGGCTCTCTATACCTCGTCGTTAAGAGCCGCATAAATATCTTCATTCCTTAATGAAACACATAAATTGAATGAAATAAATTATTAGAAAATGGGATAGAAAAGAAAAATACCACAAACAAAAGCAGTTGTGTCTATTTTAATTTAAAAAAAACTGTAGAATTTTCAATGTGGATCTTTACCAGGACAGAAATGAAAGCGAATATTTTTTCGCCCGTTAATAAATTAGGTTACAGAAACTTAACGTGGTCGTTGANTAAATTAGGTTACAGAAACTTAACGTGGTCGTTGAAAAGTTTCAAAGTAAAAAAAAAAAATCGCTGCAAGTAGCCTTCTCTTTACGATATTTATACTTCTGTAAAACAGTGTTTTTAACTTATAGCGATAATGCTGTATCTTTTCTGAACAGATTGCCGTACCAAAGCCCTGTATTCACCGCTTAAAATTCCGAGGAAACAGAACACGCGCGAAGCTTGTTTACGCTATTTTCCATCGGTGTCGCGATACTTCTTTACGGACGGGCGTGACCTTGAGACATTTAGTATTGATTTCTAGAGACACTCCTCAACCCAATGGCCGAGGACATGCAGGTTCTTACTTACGAACAACGTGGGTATTCGCTGTAATGGGGATGGGAAAACACTAGGAAAAAATACAGAATAGATAAGTTCACAGAAGAGAAATGGCGTGGCGGTTCCTTTGATGTGGTAATACCGATTCGCTGATAGGCTGTGCGGAGCCAATCTTAAGGGTTTTGTGTCTTAAGGGACTTGTGTCTGGTTAGCAATTCTTATTGGCTGAACCACCGTCTGGCAAGTGGAGAAAGTTATTTATTAAGAAAATGACGAACGACGTTCGTACTAATTGGTGGCAAGTGACGTCATTTTACTGGCATGTGTCGCCGTAGCTCGTGGAATAAGTAAGTAGTGTATGGCCCAGTCTTCCTTGTGGCTAATTTGATTTGTGGAATTTTCTACACCTCTTTGTTTTGAACGGTAAATGCCAGTGTAAGCTTTTCACGGTAAAGTAAGCACTTTTGAAGCCCTAGTTACTTTTTCGTTCGGCCATTTTTTATCCTTTAAATACCTTTTTNTCACGGTAAAGTAAGCACTTTTGAAGCCCTAGTTACTTTTTCGTTCGGCCATTTTTTATCCTTTAAATACCTTTTTTAAATCAATCTTGTCATGTAAGTAAAAAACACAGTGTGTATATTCCACCGCACCCGGAAGTTAACGTCTAANTTTTTTAAATCAATCTTGTCATGTAAGTAAAAAACACAGTGTGTATATTCCACCGCACCCGGAAGTTAACGTCTAATGATAAAATAAGAAATATTTATTAACTATTATTTCAAGTGAGAGAGTTCTTAAAAGTGCACACTTTACCGTGAATAACCTATATCATCGAGCACACAGGACGTTGTTCACTGGTTGCAAGGTCAGTGCTGAGAGGAGCGGATAGGTTTGGGCGGCTTAGGTCTTGACAGTCGATGACATTGAATCGAAGTGTGTATGGATCGGCGCCGGAGTGCTGGGGCAAGGAAAACATAGGATCCCCGAGAAAAACACCGTCGACCAGCGGCATCGCCCGGCACGATTCCCGCACGTGTGAAAATCGGGGAGCGACCCCGCTGGGTATCGAACCCGGCTTGCCTTGGTGGGAGGCGTGCTCTCTGGCCTTCGCCCACCGCGGCCCCGACAAGCTGTGAACACAAGTACAGCGCATACCGGAAAATTAACGGAGTTACGTGACGGCAACTACACTGAAGACCCAAAAAAAACCTGGTATAGGCGCGCGTATCCAAATAACGGAGATATGGAACAAATCAGAGTAACGCGATGCGGTCGGCAGCTAGATAGGTTACTGCTGCTACAATGGCAGGTTATCAAGATTTAAGTGAGTTTGATCGTGGTGTTATAGTCGGCGCACGAGATATGGGACATGACATCTCTGAGGTAGCGATAACATTTGGAAGTTCACGTACGACCATTTCACGAGTGTACCGTGAATATCGGGAATCCGGTAAAACATTACATCTTCGACATCGCTGCGGCCGGAAAAAGATCGTGAAAGAACGGGACAAACGACGACTGACGAGAATCATTAAACGTGACAGACGTGCAACCCTTTCTCAAATTGGCGNGTTCGACGCCTCGAAACGCCGCGTGCTCTTTAAGGCAGACTCTTGCCAACTTACCACTTGTCTCTTCGCCTCTACGCGCAAAGCGCGCTCAGCTGGCGTGCAGTTCTTTACGTTGGCGGCTCGCCTCTGAATATGACCTCAAGCTGTCACCCTATATTTTTATGGCAAGCGCGTCTAAAGACAATTGCAACATTTCTGTATAGAAAATTAAGCAGCTATAGAACGTACTTGGCTCCGCCTACCCAAGTGAAAGAGAGAGACAGAACGACTCGCAAAGCACCAACCACAGGTAGCTGGCAGGCGTGCAGAACGAATCTGTAGGGACTCCCTCCCACCTGCCGTATAATTGTTTCCTTTCCCGGGGAGAAGTGGTCCAACCTTTGCAGAGCTCCCAAGTCCTAAGTTACAACGGCGCTACTGTAAAACTAATTCTGAAAACATTTCTTTTAACATTTTTCACCCCAAAAAATATATTCCTTGGTGCTGAAATGAGAACTTGAAACTTGTGTTTACGCACCACTGCAAAATATCCAACCATTTTTTTAATAACGTATTTTCTACTATATTCCATTCACGGTAACTTCCAAATTTTCTGAAGCGTTTCTGAAGTTCTGCTTCGAGAATGTTCCTCGGCCTCATACAAACAAAACTTAGACAATTTCACCTGAAGGCTAACGCACCGCATTCGTGCGCACACAGTGTAATAATATTTCGCATAAGAACTATTTCTTACTAGGTTTTACCAACATACCTATATTCTCTCTGTGTTTATTCATATTAGTGGTAAATTAAATTTTGCAATTAATAGATAAAATATAAGTAAAAATTAAATTTAACCAAAAATAAGGCACTTTTATATTACAAGAATTATAAAAAAGCTTGTGATACATGACGTATTTAGCAAACAACTGAAGACGTCATGCATGGTGTGTTTTTTCAAAGGTTTGATTTACTGTAAAACGTGTGAAGTATTCGCGAATAGACTATAAACCTCTGCGACGTACTTTATGCTGCAGCCAGGTGGAGAACTTATGTAATGTTCAAAATACACGTTTTTCTACGAAACTATTAAACGTGCGGCCAATGTGCGGTTATACGAAAAGAACACACTTCAGACGAGGGCTGTTGAGTGCTTTCAAAACGTCACTCACGTTATAAACACCATTTCAAAGCACTCCAAAACGGCTAAAAACGGCTTTTTGAAACGATGTACCTCAAAATGTACCCATGAGATACGTACATACAAAACTACTTCTGGGCCCAGTACTGAACCTTCGTAAAGACTTTCCACCAATAAAATAATTGGGTCACAGTTGAAAGTCCCATGGGTACACGCAGAGCTACAACACTGCACGCCAGTTCAGAGCCTTGCGCTTAGCGGCGATGGCGCACTTGATGCGCAGGGATGTGTCGCCCTTATCGTTTCCGCGCTTCTCTGCCTCAAACGCGGAAAAAAACTCCAGATAGGCGGGAGCCTGAATATTTTTGGCGTTAGTTTATATCCCACGGCATCTTAAGGTGGCCGCCTGGGTAGGCCCCCGAACGGTGTGCAGAGCTCCAGCAGAAAAAGTTTAATTAAAAACCCGTCCAACGTATCTGAGTGAGGTCTGCTTACGAATAGCATTTAAGAAACCTAACTCCATGTTTTTGTTATAGTGAAAATGGCACAAAAGGGTGTTTTCGCAGTCATGTCTAGGTATGAACATTACGGTACAAAACATTAAAAAAAGAACAGGGACGTGCATCGAACATTTATTTATATTATTACGCCATAAACTGGTAGTGTCTCCGCTGAAAGTCTCCTAGAGGAGCGTTACCGACGGCTGCACGCCAGTTCAGTGATTTGCGCGTAGAGGCGAAGAGAGAGTTGACGCGCATGTTTCGGTCACCCCTAGCCCTCCCACGCTTTCAGGCCTCACACTTGCAAGATTCCTTCAACCAGGGCCGCCTTAATGAATTCGCACGCATAATGCGTGGCCGCAAGGTTGGCGGCCTCGCGCGGAAACACCTGGCGAGGCCGCGCTCCCGGGCGAGCACCCTTCCCACCCCCTGCGGTTCGCCAGGAATCACTCAGCCCTCAATAAATAATAGCTGGCCGGCCGGGGAGGGAGGGAAACAGCTAGTTGGGCTGCGGGCACGGCGTCTGAAGGCTAGGCCCTGAGGGGACGGGCCCGCTTGTGGTGAAGGAGGTCTCTACCCAGAACTGACGAGGATGATGCATCGCCCGGTGGATAAATCACTGCGCTGTGCGGGCCCACCCCCGGCCTCGACGCAGACCAATTTCTTCAAACTTTTCGTATCAAACATTTGAAAAATCACTACATGATATGACGTGTTTGGCTGTTTCTTAAGTATGTGCCATGTATCACACGCGTTTTACACTCGTGTCAACATAAAAGTATCTTTTTTTTTTGGTTTAATTTTTGTATATTTAATCTATAAATTAAAATATTTCATTTATAATTAATATGAGGAAAAAAACACTGATAATATAGGTGTGTTGGTAATTAATAGTAAGAAATGGTTCTTATGCAAAGTATTATTACTCTTGAGTGAGCACGAATGCGGCGCGTTCCCTTTTGATGTGCGTTTATAGACTCAGTTGAGCTTTGTTTGCATGAGGCGGATTGTTATCTTGGAAGTAGAACTTTAGCAGGGTTTCAGAAAAGTTGGAATGGACTATATGGGCTGTTCACGGTGCTCCGATCACGTGACATACAATAAATACATAATTTTTACGTAGATAATTTTCTTTAATGTGCATTAAATTAAACCCTTTCGTGCCCTTTGTACACAGTCGTCAACTTATTGCACAAGAAGATTAAATTGACCGGTACTGTACTCTGCGAGGCTCAGTGCTCAATTATCTTCCCTATGGGTGACTGATTCCTATACCATAGTACCCCTTTACGTTATGACTGGCTCATATCGCTGATCAACGAGTACATAGCATACACACAGCTTATTGGTTGTTTTAACGAAACAAGTTCTTTGCCAGCTTAACTACAGCACGCATAGAAAAATTTCTAATTTGCAACACTAGAAATGATAAATTAATGTGGAATGAAAGAGAAAAAAAAACATTTCGTGTTTACATAAATTTAAACATTGGAACCGCAATACAGCATTGGAACTTGGAACTACTTTTCGTTATTTCACTGCCAACTTAACTAGGAGTGTGCATTCCACGCTTGTTTGGTGACACACATGGCTTGTATCAGCAGGTCTAGATGAGGACGGTTGTTTGGCATCAAAAAGCCCGCTAGCACATCGAGTCGCGAGATATATTGCCTGGAAATTTCAGCTCACGCCCAAAGCTGCCACCAGTCGCTGCGGGTCCCCACCGGCGCATCGCGCATGGACGCCGCCAATTTAAGGCGAAGTTCGTATCGTGGAGATACGACTGAAAGATATTTTATTTATTTCAATCGCGTTATTAGTCACGAAGTTATTGAGTCGAAATGAATGCATCACCTTGCAAACGTTACACCGCCGTTTCCATATTAGTACCTCATACGTCGGTCTTATTTTAAAGATGTACTCACGTCAAAATAAATCTAATTTCAACTAATGAAATCCTTTTCCTCTCCTTAATGCTTTGCAAGTTATAAAGGTAGGGATGGCTAACAAAAATTCAAACCACAAACGTTTTGCTGGTTATTACAAACGTACTCTTAACGCAACTTTTTTTTTTTCCTTCATAGGGTAGCATCGAGACAGTAGATCGACATTGGCAACGCAAGATCTGGGTGGGAGGTGTACCTCCTATGTAATTACCCCATGCAAAACTGCAAACAGAAATCTAAGAAGAATAATTTAGAATTCACAAAGGGGGGAAAAAAATTCAGTAAATATTTTGTGATAAAATTTTTATACTCTAGGCAAAATCTACGTTCTCGCCGAATCAAGCTTTGAAAACATACGAAACAACCGCAGATACAACCACTGTTACGAACGCGACCCTTGGTCTTTTGGCGCAACAAGCGCTGTTGCATATCGTCCGAGAAGGCAAACGACATCGCTCAGGACGCAGACACAGAATACTTAAGAAAACAGAGGTGAAACCGCCGTTTGTTCCGCGAACTCCAGAAGCGCACGTCAACAAAACAGCGTCTGTTGCAACCGACATGTCGGAACACCTATTGCCTATCAGCGCCTGGTAACATACTTGCCAGCCAGCAACCCAGCACATAGGGAACCGTTTGCAGCACGCATTAGCAAGGGGCCCACTTTGAGAACCTCGCGCAGCCAATCAAATGTGCTCTGTTTGCGGTTTCTTCTCACTTTTTGAATTTGGAAAAATCGGCCCATGCACGACGTGTGCGGTTGTCTCCTAAATATGCGATGAACCTCAAGCGTTTTATAATTTTGTTGACATAGAACTATCGTAAGTAGAAATGTTATTTATATTTTACTTGTAAACTATAATCCATTAATGTATCATTAAATATGAATAAAAACAGTGAGAGAATGGGTGTGTTGGTAATGCCTTGTATTAATGGTTCTAATGCAAAATATTATTACACTGACCGCGCACGACTGCTGTGCGCTGTCCATTTTGTTTAATTGTCTAGACTCGGTTAAGCTTTGTTTGCATGGGGCGGAGGAATATCCTGGAAGTAGAACTTTAGCAGGGTTTCATAAAAGTTGGAAGTAACCGTGAATGGACTATAACAGCACGCCATTTCCCCTCCAAACCTAACCCATTCAAACCCAGCGCAAACAACTGCGTACGTAACTTAAGAAGACTATTTTCAACCAGTGCTCTACACTCCAACCAAGGCTCAAAGCCCAACGATCTCCGCTGTGGGTAACTGCTTCGTAAACCGAGTTGCTGTTATAGAAACATCAAGGTTAACCGGGTTCCCGCACGTGGGAATCGCGCCGAACGATGCCGCTGGTCTGGCGGGTTTTCGCGGGGATCTTCAGTTTCCCCCGGCCCATGCATTCCGGCGCCGCTCCACACTCACCTCTCTTCCCCCTCGTCGGTTCTCTAAACCCTGATGTTAATTGCGCCGTCTGCCAGCAGCCACTGAGTTTCAAATTCCTTCTCAGTCCACGAATTTTGTAAATGACCGTTTTAAACGAAACGTATTCTCGTGACATTTCATAAGGAGTACCACACGTTAATAAATCCTGTAAATGTTCGGTTTATTTTATAAAATTTAAAACTAAAATAAAAATTTTATAAAACACGATAAAATAATATATATACATACAATTTTTTTGTGGAAAANAAAATTTAAAACTAAAATAAAAATTTTATAAAACACGATAAAATAATATATATACATACAATTTTTTTGTGGAAAAATTTTAGAAGTGTTTTCTGAGAAAGTCGCGTTGGTTATGGATTTTTGTTTGAAACAGTTATCTTTACATTGGTGCACCGAGAAGGCGTTTGTTTAGCAATAATTCCCCATTTAAACTACGAAGCCATTTCAAACCTCTCCACTCCATAACTGTTATACAATGAGAATGGTTCTTATTTCTATAGCCGAACACGCAACCTACAGCCCACTTCTTTTATTGANCATAACTGTTATACAATGAGAATGGTTCTTATTTCTATAGCCGAACACGCAACCTACAGCCCACTTCTTTTATTGACGAAACAAGTTCTGTGTTTGGTTAAAGTACAGAAAGTATAGTACGTTCACGGTTACTTCCAACTTTTCCGAAGCCCTGCAGAAGTTCTACTTCCGGGATATTCCTCCGCCTAATGCAAATAAAGCTTAACCGTATCTAGAGAATTACACCAAAGGGACAACGCACCGCATTCGTGCGCAATCAGTTTAATATTCTGCATAAGAACTANGTATCTAGAGAATTACACCAAAGGGACAACGCACCGCATTCGTGCGCAATCAGTTTAATATTCTGCATAAGAACTATTTCTTAGGCATTACCAACACACATCTTCTCACTGGTTTTAATTATATTGATTATAAATGAAATACTATAATTTGTAGATAAAATAAAAACGAATGTTAAATTTAATAAACAAATTAGGCACTGTTGTGTTAACACAAGTACAAAACTCTTGTGTTACATGGCATAATTATGAAACAACCAAACACGTAATGCATGGGGTGGTTTTTCAAAGGCTTGATTCAAAAAGTGCGAAGAACCCGCGAATAGACTACAGCNCAAACACGTAATGCATGGGGTGGTTTTTCAAAGGCTTGATTCAAAAAGTGCGAAGAACCCGCGAATAGACTACAGCAAAAATTTTCTCAATTGCAGCGTTCGAAAAAAAAAAAAATCTTGTCTGAGGGTTTAACACAGGGACGATTCGTGGGTAAACAGGCGTGAAAATCCAGATGAGAGTGAGCAGCTCTAAGGCGGTAGAGTGCGACGCAACTGCTCGTCAGCTGAGGATGCTGCGGCTTCGTCTCTCCTCCACCCCATGGCGCGGGATTTGCCGCATACTCGTGTCTTCTTTAAGTCGGGCTGTAATCACTCTCGCAGAGCCAAAGCACCTTATAACGGTCTTATTATCGGGCTGATCCACACGCGCCGTGGGGCCCCGCGCGTAACGAGAACCCCGTGCGGTGGACGGTCGCACACTGTCTCGCATCCCTTGGTAAGGATGGGCGTCATTTAACGTAACAGTTATAAGAAAAGTGTTACTATGTAACACGTCCCGTTGTTTGTGCCGTTCTTCTTGGAACGTCTTGGATCGCCTCCCTTAGTTCTTTCAGGCCCACTTTAATTTAAGGTTTCAGGTGTTGCAAACAAATTTTTTTATGATGTGTGCTGTACTTGAGTCAACACAACGCTCGCTTCGTTGTCACAGCCATCGAGCTGTAGGCTTCGTTCGGCTACAGTTAGTTGAACAAATTATGACCTCGACTAGTAAGACGGTTTGCAAATCATTTAGCAACCGGTAAGATCATTGCTCATTGAGTTTCGCAGTGTGCAATGCAGACCAAAAATAACCTCCACATTCAATATGTNCAACCGGTAAGATCATTGCTCATTGAGTTTCGCAGTGTGCAATGCAGACCAAAAATAACCTCCACATTCAATATGTGCACAGTTGTGTACACTGAATAGAATGGGTTAAACTAACGCTTGACTACTGAACACGCGTAAAAGTTATTTTTGGAAAGTCTCGGCTTGCAATTCTGAGCATGTGTAAAATGAATTTTCTTAAATTTCNCAACCGGTAAGATCATTGCTCATTGAGTTTCGCAGTGTGCAATGCAGACCAAAAATAACCTCCACATTCAATATGTACACAGTTGTGTACACTGAATAGAATGGGTTAAACTAACGCTTGACTACTGATCACGCGTAAAAGTTATTTTTGGAAAGTCTCGGCTTGCAATTCTGAGCATGTGTAAAATGAATTTTCTTAAATTTCNTCACGCGTAAAAGTTATTTTTGGAAAGTCTCGGCTTGCAATTCTGAGCATGTGTAAAATGAATTTTCTTAAATTTCTCGGCTTGCAACTGTGCGCATACATAAAAGTTTTTTTTAACGTCTTGGTTTACAAATGTGCGCATGCGCAAGAGTTAAGTTATTGGAAAGTCAAGCTTTGGAGCAGTAAATAACATAATCGCAATTTCCCGGAACATTAGAACAGNAAGAGTTAAGTTATTGGAAAGTCAAGCTTTGGAGCAGTAAATAACATAATCGCAATTTCCCGGAACATTAGAACAGTTGCCAAAAGTTTCAAACTAATGTGTTGCAAAAATAACATGTTACTGGATCGTGTTACCTGCTTGGAATTGGAACAATGGCACCCGTTAAATAACAATAACTATTTGGCCCATCCCTAATCCCGAGGCGCGTTCGGCAGGTATAGAGGTCTCAACCGCCACACAGTACTTACGAATACAGAGGCGAAAGAGCCATTTTCTGTCGGGTGGGTGGCTCAGTTCTGTCTGCATAGCGCGACCCTAGTTACATTCCAGCTTCATATCACCCCACATTAAACCTACAAAAGTCTATCTTCACTACTAACAACTCGCCCTACTTTCTCCCGCCCTACTTTCTCCCGCCCTAAACCACTTAAAGGTGTGTGTACATACACACACACACACACACACATATATATATATATATATATGTCGCGCATATCTTCTCTCTGCCCTTTCCTCTTTGCGCTGGTTTGCTGTGCCCTTCCATCTTGAACCTTCCTCTTTCGGTGTGTCCAGGACTACAATTGCGGCCATGGCACCAGAAAACCCTGCCCAGCCGCGATGAATGTGCCCTTTTAAACATAATAATCTCGACCTAAGGCGTAAAGGAGTTGCCCTTAGACGCATCCCGTTCTCCAGCCGTCTTAGCTACTAACATGCATTCCGGAGGGCTCGCGGAACTGTGAAGGCGCTCACGCTGGCCTAGCGGAATTTGGGGTCTCGCCAGTAATAACAATAATAACTAGAGACCTGAAAAATTTCACGTTTTCATTTCGGGACAAGCTAGAATTCAAAGCCCCGTACGTTTGTATTGCTAATGCTATTGGTCTACCCGTTAAATTACACCTCCTGGACAACTCTGAGCCTATAATAAATACACAGTAAAATGCAGACCGAATCACCATCTTCCGCTAATACAACAAGAAACCAATGAACAGTGAAATCTGCATGACTTTGCATACGAAAATAGACAATAGCCTACAGGTCATTGAACTCGCGAATTTTTCAGGNACAGTGAAATCTGCATGACTTTGCATACGAAAATAGACAATAGCCTACAGGTCATTGAACTCGCGAATTTTTCAGGTCTCTAATAATAACATAAAGCCTGTTTTTGTGCCGCGAACTCAAGCCGCACACGCCAGCAGAATGTTCTAGTTTCATTATTTCGTCTCTGCTTATTAATAAAATTCGTCTTTGACTTAGCTGATCATAATTTTAAAACGAAGAATTCTTGATATCCTAGACGTTCCTGGCGATCTCGTTGTCGGCAGTCGTATCCCCCTGGATGCGGCAGGACCTCTCATCACGGGCTTCCCTATCCAGGCTCTCGGGCCTGTAGCGCCATTACAGTCCCAGCACATATCAGCACTCGCGGTAGATCGAACTAATTACTTTGAAGATACACGCGGGCGGCGACCATTACAGGCCTGCTTCTTCCTAAAACTTGCCTCGCGTCTTCGCATCTTTCAAGATGGCCGGTTTTCCGGTTCTAACTCGGGTCCTTATATTATAATTTAAATTAAAATAAATTAAAACCCTGCGTGCTAAACCTACGCGGGCTAGCGTCCTGACTTCGAACACCAAGATGGCTAAAATATCCTTTCAGACACTTAATTAAATAGCGCCATCTACAAAGCTGACCAATCACGAGAGAGCTAGAGGCAAGTATTACTCATCACGTCTCTTAGATACTATAACAACGTATCAATAACTGCTCATATACTAGGGCCTTGTAAACACATTACAAAAATAACAGACTGGAAAGATATATGAATGTGTTTACAATAAAATAAAAAATTTAAGCGATTAGTGAGATTGCATATCAAATAACATAATTAATTTTCCAATGAAATAAAACACCTGAGAAAAATGATAACGTCTTAAAAAATACATAAACAAGTGAATAATTAAAATCTGAACATGGCCAATTTTTACGACGTTACAATGTAGACACGTTTCATCAAACAACTTTAATTTACAATAACTCTGCCAGTGATATCTATGACAACACTATAGGACGCAGTTCTATGATTTGTAAACTTCTAAATATTCCGTGAACCGCAATAAAGGAAAAATCACCAGCAATAACACATACTGCGATAATTACATATAATTACAAAAAAGTAGTTATAAATGAACGTTACGAAAATAATCACGCATTCAGATTGTGATAATTAATTCTAGGCTACTGTTGCTTTCGATATGCGCGTAATATAATGCACTCTATGGACTTGTCAGTCGTGGGTTGTGTCATCAAGATATAGGTTAATAAACTTCTGCGAACCTTTATTCTATATCTACGTGCCATATTATTGTTATATGTGTTAGGTTTGTATGCGAGCAATGAAATTTCTCGTAAGATTCTTAATATTGTGCCGCTCACTCGCACGTAGGGTTACCAGGTCGCCAAACCTAATAGCCGGACAGACCAGCCAGTTTGGCCGGACATTTGGGTAAAAAGGCCGGACACCCTACATTATTGAGGATTTTGTGTCTGAGTATTAATAGGTACGACAAAAAAATTGTATGTAAAATCAAGCTTTTTTGATTACTACCATAAATCTTGTTAAATTCTAATGAAATATAAATAAAATCGAATGCCAAATCAGTCTAAGTACTTTATTATTAATCAGTCAAATAAAGTCATCAGTCAAAATTAGATTCTAGATAAACATTTATCAACATTTTTAAATTCTTCTTAAATTCTAATGAAAGGCAATTGC
>NQII01000122.1:441991-482200 GCA_002778355.1 Clitarchus hookeri | reverse complement strand
CGTCGATGGACCGCTGACACGTCGTGCCTCGAATGAGTGGCAGATCGGCGCGGGACGTCCAGCTACCATCTCACGCTCAAACTCGCGTTAACTGTTGCTCGCCGTCGTCAAGAGCGGCCAGAACATGTACGGATATGAGGGTTCCTCGCACACACACGTAGTCTTACCAGGATTATTACCTGAAGAGAAGACTCAAAATCATCCTTTTCAAAACCACAGTTCACCGACTTTACTTCACCAATGTGTGTATCAACGTAGATGGCAGATCCCGAGGCAGACATGTGGTGTCTTGAACGGGTCACGTAATCAGTAATATGGCGTGTGCAAACATACATTCAGGTGCAAGATGCACGCTTCGAGCTTCCAGGCTATCTCTCCGCCTCATGCAAGCTAAGCTTAACCAAGCCTAGAAAATGATATCAAAGAGACAATGCGTCGCATTCGTGCGCAATCAGTTTAACAATATTTCGCATAAGAACGATTTCTTCCGAGACATTAATATCTCTGCTTTTATTTTTGTTATTTATAAATTTAATTATATAATTTATAGCAAAAATATAACTATAAGTTTAGTTTAACAAAACTAAGACAATTTTACGTTAATAGAAGTATAAAATGTGTGTGATATATAACATGCTTAGGAAACAACCAACCATATCATACATGGTGTGATTTTTCAAAGGTTTGATTCAAAAAGTATGACGATACTGCGAATAGACTATACTTCTACACAGGCACGTGCGCCGCTGTACGAACAGAGTGTTTCAAGCAGGGTTGTCAAATTATTTCCACAGGACCATGGAAAGCCTGAATCTCAGGAACCATCGGACATGGACGTACGTTATTACGGGCTTGCCACGACGTTACGAAATCCACTATCCTTAGCCCAGTCACGTAAATCCACAAACACACACACACACACTATGCTCTCATCCATTCGTCCCCAGTGGCAAAGCCTTGGTACTGCCAGCTCTGTGTTCACATGACAGTACAGATACCATCACACGAACGCACACACCACCATCTCGCGCACCAAATACCGCTCTGTTGTCCGTCTCCCTTCTCACATCTGATATCCTGACACCACGCACCCTACCTTCGCAGTCTCGTGATATCAGTACTATTGTCGTTAATCTCCAAACGCACGAGAGCACGCACATCGTGTAACTATATAGAAAGCCTTTCGATCGATCATATTTATGATTCATAGCGTCGTCATTAAAAGTTTCAACGAGAGAAATCTGAATGTTTTCGTGCTTGTATTAGTTTTCAAAAATCGTCACACAGAGTAAGCGAAATATGTATATTTTTTTTTTAGTTTCTTCCTTTTTTTCAACATCATAAGTGAGTGAGTGAGTGAAGAGATTTGGGCGGCTCTTAACTGCGAGGTTTTGAGAACCGATTAGGGTAATTGACGTGAGTATGGAGCAGCGCCGGAATGAGAAGGGGGATGGGAGATCCCTGAGAAAACCCTCCAACCAGCGGCATCGTCCAGCACGATTCCTACATGCGAGAATCCGGGAGTGACCCGGCCGGGGATTGAACCCGGTTCTCCTTGGTGGGAGGCGAGCAGGTTAACCGCTCAGCAACCGTGGCCCCAACATCGCAAGTTGATCTCTCACTTTTCTCTCACGTAAAATCGAAGTGCATTTATTGCCTCATTTATCGACATCGTTAGACCTTGCCCAGAATGCTTATTGAAATCCTTTCTACCACTTCTCGACGATTTTCCCCGGAAATTTTGCACATCTGTGGCATTCTTGGATGGGACTACAGACAGCGTCAAGAGTGCAACACATGATAGAGCTATATGCCCTTTTAGATATAATGTAAGGGTCAGTTTAACTAAAAGTTGTTCCCCAGATGGTATAATGCACCGTATTATTTTGTACTTTTACAAAAAATATACTTGGAAACCCAGTTGCCAAGAAAATCCTTTGTGGAACTACAAACAGTTTTCTTGTAAAATCTGCAAAACATACATTTGTAATATTACAACAAACATATGTTGCTATGCTAGCGCTCCTTTTTCCTCCTCTGTTCTCCTTTCCTGATTTCCCCTCCTTCTGTGCGTCACCAATTTTTTTGTTAACTGGGCAAGTTAATATAAGTGGTTGCACTACTTACGTACCGTCTATTCTACGCCCGATCGTCGCCTGCAGGAGTGTTTGAGGAGCAGCATCAATGTTTTAAATTATAATTTAGCCGTCCGTAGGACGTTGGCAATGATGAGGCACTTTTTATTTTACTTCGTGGCCTGAGAAGCCGATGCGATTGAGTAACACAAAACGATGAGTCGTGGTTGCAGTATGACTTGGTTTTATGACGTAGTTTGTGTTTGCTTGGGCATGCAGTGAGTTGGTGTTTTTTCTAAATTGTGGTTTCGGTCACCAACCCAAATTTGGTTTCGTTTTAATCTAAAACTCTAGCTTTGCTGCGTGTTCTTGTTTTTTAACGTGGCGTGTTTAGTGTTTGCTGCTCAAGAATTTTTCCAGTTTTTTCAATATGCATTGCACCCACGACTTACGCGTTGGGTGTAATTAATGAATTAATTTTAAATGTATAAGTTCTTTTTTTTATCGCTTGATGGGTTATTGACTGCCTCCACCATAACATATAATTTTAATGTAAATTTTTTTTAATGTCTTAATGGGTTTGTATTACGAAATAAGGCTTTACTGGGGGTTTTTTTTAGGTTGCCCTCATTTTTTTCTAATTGCTTGAAGTTAATACTTTTGTCTACGTATTTTTATTTGGAAATTTTAAGGTTTTTCAATTTATTGTTTTCAAGTATAATTGATGATCACGTTTTAAATATCTTCAATTCGTCTGAGCAATTTTATGAAATATAGCTTACGTTTGTAATTCCTTTGTCAAACTTTTACTATTAAAAATTTTTTTGTTTTTTGAAAATGTGTGAGAAAGTCAGCTTTAATGAATTGTAAAAAGTTGAAATCCCTATATTTGGTGCTACCATAATTGTAAACATATTCTATATAAATACACGCTTTAAAAATTGTTGTTCCTTTTTAAATTATCTGTGTACTGGGTTTAGTAGTAAAAACCTACAAATATTAGTGAAGTTATTCTGTTAATAAGATTGAAGAACTAATTTAGTTCATCTTAAGAGTTATGTGTAGATATGAAACATTACCATTAACAGTAGATGAGTAATAGCGACAGGTGTTTTTAAAATTGACGTCGTTTTATTACGAGTATATGAGTTTTTTTTAAGTGTTTTACCTTATTCAAACTTGCAATACATTTCTTTTTGCATACAATTACACTTTGCATCACCCCTAGTTTTAGCACAAACAACTATATACGGTTTTACGTTGTTGAGTGCCCGCCAATTTTGCTTGAGCTCGTGGATGCGGGCCAGTATAGTACAAACCTTTCTTGGGGCCTATTACAAATGCGACTACCCCTCCTACGCTCTTCCCAAGCGGGCTGGGGTCGAACTGACGATCTCCCGAATCTGACGCGGGCATCTACAGCAGGACCGCAGAAGAGTAAATATGCAGAGGCGAAATGGCGTGGCCGTTCCTTTAATTCGGGCTGGTTGGCTGCGCAAGCCTCTGGGAATGGACCTTTTGGAACGATGTTGCTTGCCAGTGACGTCATTTTGTAAGCGAGTGCGGCTGAAGCTTATGGTTAAGCGGCTCTACCACGCCTGTGTACGTGCCTACTCTAGCCTATGGTGTCGTCGGAGAGGANATATAGAGAGAGAGAGAGAGAGAGAGAGAGAGCCACAGAGAAATAAAAAAAAAATCAAGGGCAATTATAATTGTAGCAGGACTCTTAATTTTCACATGTTGTAGGAGGATACTCAAATGGCAGGGAGATAAAATTAACACGTTTAATTACCATGCCCACGACTGTGGATACATTGCACATGAATGATATTTACGACAGGTACCGTACGCAGCAAGCCATTAGTGACCTGTTTTCCTTGTGGCTAATCTGATTTGTGGGATTTTCTACACCTCTCTAACATGAATGGTTGATGCCAATAACATCGATCACGCAACATGCTGTTCACTTATTGCAAGACAAGTGATGAATGCAGTGGCGGATTTACACATTTGCCGCCAGTAGGCTATTCAAATTTTGCCGCCCCTACTGACCTCTACAATTGGATACCCTAGTTCACAGTCATATTAATTACAATTTTTTTGTCAATGAAATTGTAACTTTATGATTTATGCACTATCGTCCTAATTACACCACCTTTTTTCCGTAATTAGTATGAGTGTGAACTACGGGATCGATGTGTTAGTTTCTAGATTATTTTTACAACCCAACGATTTAGTTAAGATTGCACAATAAATAGTTTTTGGGTATATTTCTGAGCTAATAAAAGCTCAATCATGTACTACTAATAAAGCGGGGTAAGGTATACCTCAATACTACTTACACAATAATGTACATTCGGTAAACGTAATTAAATTATTTTTATTGCGCTTACCGACAGTTTAAAAACAATATATTCAATTATTTGGTAACAATCCTGCTGATGATGTCGACGAAATTCATTTAATTAAGTTATGAAAATTTTACAATACCTTTTTGCGCGATTTTCTATTGGCAAAATCATCAATTATATCGTCGTATGAAATCTTGTTCATTAGTTCTGACTATGCACAAAAGAGCTAAGGCGTTTACCTTTTCATAGCTTAAGGTAGATCTTAGATAATTTTTCACCCGTTTTAAGCAAGAAAAGCTTATCTCACCCGAACAACTTGTCACTGGTGTACATAGAGCCATGCGAACTGCTATATCCAAGTTTGGATAAACGGTTTACAAATTCTGTTTTAGCAGGAACGAAGATAGACTTTTCAATGATCCAGAATCTGGTTTTACCATAATTCTTTCAGAAGAAATTGGCATTGAAAATGTATGCATTCTTGAACTAAGTCAGTCTCTATATCATTAGGATACATTTCTTCCAAGAAAAGGGCTTTTTCCGTAAGGGTTGATGACAATTCACTCATTTTGGTCAGAAATGAAAACTTTTCATTGAACCTGTCGTAGGCCTCCTGCCGTTTTTCTAATTCGGATACGAGTCTATCAATGAGGACGATAAATGTGCTAATCCTGAAAGTATCACTCACAGTAATTCTCATTTCTTCATTGGGTGTTTCATCCTATTTTTTTTCCTTTTCGGTTGTTTATTGCCCATGTCTTTTGTATACTGCTTCGACACGCTTAATTCCATCGCCTTTTGTTCAAAATACTTAAAATTTACTCGTTCAGCTACGAAAAACTTGCAAAGAGATTCGTAAATATCGGCAACAGTGATAAAATCTACGGTAGAAGCCGAAATTTGAACATTCACTTTGTTTATTCTTTCCAAAAAAAAAAAACATTCCACACAACAACCATTTCTGCAGTTTCCAGTTTTTCTAAATTCAAAAGTATTCCCGTCGCTTCGTTTCGCGTTACAGGCTTTTCGGTACAATCATCCTTGATTGATTCCAAAGTTTTAAGGACTTCGTGCCAACAATCTCTCAAACTTCTACATGCGTCCTCTCTAGCTGACCAACGTGTCAGATTTACTCTCTTTAGCGTTTTCCCTTTCCCGATTTCAGTCATTAATTTTTGCCAGCGCTGTGTCGAACTTAAAAAAAAAACGTAGATTTCTTGAAGCAACATGAAGAAGCGACAAGCTTCTGTGCAAGATTCAGCAGCCGCAGTTGCCACTAAATTTAAAGAGTGGGCAGAGCAAGGAACGAAAAAAGCAAAAGGTGCTTGGCTTTGAATTTGAGCCTGTAAGCCATTGTACACACCAGACATGTTCGCGGCATTATCATATGATTGTCCACGACAGTCTTCAATATTTATGCCCAGTGTTTTGAGTTCCGAAATAATGGCAGAAAACATTTCTTCAGCTTTATGTCCCACTGAGGGCAAAAACTTGAGAAATCTTTCACACGGTTCGCCTGTTTCCAAAACGTATCTAATGACGAGGGTAAGTTGGTCCACATGTGCTATATCTGGTGTTGAATCGATGATTAAGGAAAAATATTTCGCCCTTCTTATCTCGTCTCCAATGTGTTTTAAGACTTTATGACCCATAAAGAGAATAAACTCATCGCAAACGGTCTTTGATAAGTAACTGGTACTTACAGATCCTTGATTCCTAAATCGTTCAATGTGACTGGCTAAAAAAGGATCGAATTCAGCTAACAGTTCCAAAATCATACAATAATTTCCGTTATGCGGATCACCGAACTTTTCATTTTTTCCTCTGAAAGCGAGGCCTCTTGAACACAGTCGCTTCACTACGGCAACAACCCTCTTCAGAACGTTTCTCCAATAAGTAATTTCTTCATCAATCTGGACATGCAGTAAATTATCGAGTCGGCCATCAATCTCACTTCTAACTTTCAAACTAAGGATACTAGATTTATGACGCGCAGAGTTTTCATGCTGAGCTACTCGGTGTTCTGCATTTTTCCAGTCATTAAATCCTTCGTTCTCAAACTGAGTCTTATTCTCCAATGGACCGAATGCCAAACAGGGCCGCAATATACAGATATTTTACTTTCAGAATAAACCAGCCAATTTCGGTCATTCACTTCATTATTTTTCATTTTTCTTTGGAAGATACTTACTGGCAAGAAACGATGCTGATCAGCATATATTTTTTTCACTTTTAGAGAAGTCACAAGACTTGTTTTGTTCGAAGCCGTACCTTGCGATAATCTCCCTTAAAGTATCGTTGATTTCCCATAAAGCTGGATCTTTGTTTAGATTTAANGCGATAATCTCCCTTAAGGTATCGTTGATTTCCCATTAACCTGGATCTTTATTTAGATTTAATGTTGTTTGCACTTGGTCATTACTTAAGGTCTGATTCTGATACGCATCTTCAATTGTTATACTTATTGATGATTCCTCTATCGCCTCTACGTCAAAAACATAAATATCTGTTTTTTCAAAAGTAGATGGTTCAACAGATGACTGTTGTTGTTGGGCCTCAGAGTTCAAATCCGTTTCAACTTTTCCAGATTGTATTGTGTCAGTGCATGTTGTTGAAGTTCCTGGTCTTTCAACACTACTTCCACCTCCACTTTAAAAAAAACTGTCAATTTTTATTGTTTTATGGATAACCTGTTCTTCTTCTTCCTTTTTTCATTTTGGCCTTCTTTTTATACTCAGCTCCACTAAGTCGCTTTCTCCCATCACTCATTATAACAATTTCTTGGATTCCAAGAACTGAAATAAAAAAGATTACATTGGGAGTTTTATTTCTCGTACATCCTATGTTCAGACTACAGATATTGAATAATAACTTACATGAGTACAAGAAATTTATTTAAGTTCAATATAACAAAAAAATCGAAATTNAATTTATTTAAGTTCAATATAACAACAAAATCGAAATTTCTTTGCATAGCTTCCGAAACAACTATTTATCAAGCTAATTTACGTCTTACTAATTCGTTACGGATGATTTGTTGTAATATATTATGGTTACTTACCTAATATAAGTTTCTACGCACGGGTGATATTATGCTATGAAATTATTCATACAATCCACGAAACACTTTGAAAAATTACAGCACACAACCAAAAAAAGTAAATACGGGACGGGACTTCCCCGTTGTATCGCCGGCCGCCGCTCTATATCAATCTCTCTGGAACTCAATGCCACCACGTGGCGTATGCCTACAACAGCACGACCCCTCTTCGGCTCCCGTGGCGGCCGCGCCGCGCTGCGCTCGTGCAGTCAATTCGGCCAGACACACTTAGCCACACTTAGTCATGTCACTCGTTCCCGCGCCCCAACCAAACGCGACTATTCAAATTGTAGAAACATTTATCTAAGTGGCGAAACGTAGTCCATGTTGAATTGGTTGTGTGGACCTAATAACATTTAAGTATATAAATATGAATCTTTTTAATTTCTGCAAGACATATAATAAAATTGGCCCCAAATTTTCCGCCCCTAAAATCTGCCGCCCTAGGCTCCAGCCTACTCAGCCTGCTGGTAAATCCACCACTGGATGAATGTCCAGTACATACCAAACAAATTACGTGATTGCAGCATTTGAACCCAGAATCTGATGAGTGGCCGAACGGGTTAAAAAATATATTCTGCCGTTAACCAAATGTAGTCCATTCATCGTTACTTAAAATTTTTCTTAAGCCCTGGAAAGTTCTACTTTCAGGATATTGTTGCGCCTCGTGCAATCGAAGCTTTAATCAAGTTATAGAAAATTACACCAAAGGAACTAAGTACTGCAATCGTGTGCGCACTCAGTTTAGTAATACTTTACATGAGAACTTACCGAGCGGTAACTCACTGGACTCACATTCGGGAGGGCCCGGGTTCAATTCCCGGTCCGGCCATTCTGATTTCGGTTTTCCATTACTTCCCGAAATCACTCCAGGCGAATGCTGGGATGGGTCCTTAACAAAGCCCATGGCCGTTTCCTTCCCCGGTCCTTCTTCTCTGAGCAACTTGCTCCGTCTCTAATGACCTCGCTGTCGACGAGACGTTAAGCCCAACTACCTGCCTACCTACATGACAACTTTTCTTTCTAGTCAGGCATTACCAACATGTCAATTTTCTCTCTAGTGTTATTCGTATTAATTGCAAATGAAATATTATACTTTATGACTCAAGTATTTGTCAAAGTTCAATTCAATAAAAAAAAACGTACTTTATTGTTAGTATAAAACGATTGTGATATGTGGCATATATATATATATATATATATATATATATATATATATATAAGAAACAACCAAACACGTCAAACACGGGGTTGTTTTTCAAAGGTTTAATTCAAAAAGTGTGAAAATACCGTGAGTAGACTGTATAATAAAGTGCTGCTGGGTCGCCCTGCAGCCGTGATCAGGATGCGACCTGCCGCGCGCCGCCCGCGGATTAGGTCCAGGAGAACGCCGGTGACGCAGTTTTCGCTCTGCCCACCTGAGAACAGAAAACAACCTCGGCTAACCCCACCCCCCTTCTACTTTTCTCCTGCGTCTCCCCGTAACCGATAATCCACACCGCCCTCGGGGGCACGGCTGGTAAGAGGGTAAGAGGTCTCGGGGATAAAAAATCACGCAAAGACTCGTCTCCACGCGACCAGCCAGCCGCGTTTGTTTATTGATTTCCGCCGCTGCAGTCCCCGAGAGTTCAGTCGGGGCGCCGCAGTGGTGCCAGGCGACGGGACATTTCCCCCGTTTCGCGGGAAATTTTCGTACCTAGTGAGAAAAAGCAAAAACTATTTTTAATAAAACAAAAATTTTGAATTTAATAATTATTTATTTTAATTTTCGTCTCGAGTTTTTATAATCTGTGAAATTAAATCTGATCTAATCGATATTGCCATCGCATCATAATAATCTCGATACTTTCAATACCTACTATTTCATATCTGTTTTCTGTCTTCATGAGTTAAGGGATACAATGCATTATTGAGCGGGAATTTTCGTAAAGGCGCTGTTCACGGTAAAGAAAATAACACTTTTGAAATTATATATATATATATGTGTGTGTGTGTGTGTGTGTGTGTGTGTGTGTGTGTGTGGTTCAGGCTACGCTAAATTACACACTGGCATGCAAGCTCCCAGTTAAGTTGGCAGCAAATAAGTACAAGTAGTTCCTAACACTTGACATTCTTTGCGAGTGAGACGTTTAAAATTATGACCACTGAAGTTAGTCTTCTTTCATACACATTAATATTATGAATTTGCATATTAGCTACATATTTACATTATTAACAATTCCACATTTTCACTTGTCTGGCGCATGCATAAAGTTATCAGGCCTGGCAAAGTTAATTGTACTTACGGCAGAAGGATACAAAACGGGCAGAGAAGTAGATCCTAAGCAGTGCTCTGGAAAGTACTCACTTTGCAATGAATAGTCTATAGCTGACGACACCACGTGTTTTATGGAAGACTTGCTGTAACAGGGAAGAAACTGTTCTTCATTCGTGAGTTTAATCACTTTATATTGTATTGCGATGAAATATTTTACCTGAGTGATGTATTTATATCAGGGATTCTCAAACTGCGGCCCGCGGACCCATTCTTTGTGGCCCGCGCTCGCCGGCTTCAGTAGGTACAAGTTACCAAATTCTTATTTTTAGGGTGTCTGTTACATAAATAAAAAATCAATACATAATAAAAATTTATTAAAAGTTAAAGTCACCGATGAAACTAGACGATATGTTTCATTATTTTATCAGTCAGGCGACTTCTGTACATATTTTTGATGTACTGCCTCCACCCGCCATCACCGTATTGAACGAATAAACAAACGACTTGCAAGACGATACACGAAACTCTGAATTTTAAATGTCATTGAATTACTTACCTACTTTTAGTTCACAAACATTGTTATGTCAAATGTCGTAAGTGCGACCCGCGGCGGTCTTAGATTTTCTTAATATGGCCCTCTAAAAAAAAAGTTTGAGTACCACTGTTTTATATCGATATATTTCTGACGCTGTAAAAATTATACGTTGTTGCGGCCCAAATGAATGCACCGGCATAGAAAAATAGTTTACTACAATGTTGTCGAAAGTCATTAACTAGGATTGCCCTTTCTTAGTTTTTCAATACTGGCTTCGGAAGATCTGTGAATTTCAATTGACGTATTTGGATCTAAGTTATAGCCCACGCCCTCTCAACTGTTCAATTGGTGCTGGCAGTCTGTTCTTCCAGGCATTGCATGCACCCTCTATGACACACACGCGATGAAGTAGGACAGCCAACTGCACTCGTCATGTTTTCAGAAGATCTGCGATATGACACTTGGTCTAATGGCTGCAGACCGGTGTAGGCGAGTGACGCCCTTCCACCTACGATCAGTGTGCCCTCCACACACGGACTCTTTGTGTTGTAAAACCCGTTTGTATTGGACGATGCTTACTACGTGTTCATCAATGCATTTCCACTAGCGTATGCTAAACTAAACTATTTTCCATTCAAAAATTTTAAATACGCTCATATTTTTTCCGGGGTACAAACCTTGGTACCTCGTAGAGTGAAGTGGAGAGATTTGGGCGGCTCTTAACAGCGAGGTGTTGAGAGCCGATGAGAGTGAAGCGAGGTGAGTATAGAGCAGCGCCGGAAAGAAAGGGCGGGGGAAACGGGAGATCGCCGAGAAAACCCGCCGATCAGCGGCATCATCCGGCAAGATTCCCACGTGCGAAAATCCGGGAGTGACCCTGCCGGTAATGGAACCCGATTTGCCTAGGTGGGAAGCTAGTAGTCTGACCACTACACCATCTAGGCCCCCTGGGTACCTCGTGATTCGAGGATAACCCCTAAGCGGCCTCAGCTGGGGATGATTGGCAACTTGGGGCCAAAACTACTGGACCATTTTTGGCAGTCATTCATGACAAGGAAAGGAGGCGATGACGGCTCGTGATAACTCGAGAATGTTGCAGCAAATTCTGGAACTTCCAAACTGATGTTAGTCTTTTAATATATGCTGTCTGGTATCGCATTGCACTTGCTACATAAATCCACTATAATACTGTTACTAGGCCCCACGTTTGTTCGTAGCGCTATTTTAAAGTCGTCTACAATTGCTTTATCGCAGCCTCTGTCCAAGAACAAAGACGCGCTGATTGACGCATGTCACCCTCTGAAATCACGAAATTTATCCACAATTATGTTACAAGACTAACATTCGCTATCTTCAACTTTGGTCACAAAACGTAACCTATACGACAGATTTTTTTTACTGGTTTTCGCTTCCTAAAAACTTAGCAAAATCCCACGCACACGTCTTTCTATCACATTAACTAGTTACGCATGTTTTAGTTATTACATTTATAATCGCCTGATGACACTTTGAGGATTAACTAATAAGTAAAATCTGATTTCAAAGCGCCTATGCACATTCCCAAGCAGTTTACTTATCCGAATTTCTGCTTAAACATTTTTCATATATTTTGCTTTATTTTTAAACCACAGATCCTGTAATTTTGACTCATTGATATTCCTTGCAGTTGAACTCTTGTATGGCAGAACGTCATTATGCGTATAGAAGGGAAGTCTTGATAATTCCTGAAGATTGGTTCTAATCTCCCACATAAAAATCACCTTCGCACCATAAACACACGTCAAAGAGCTACATCGTGAAAACAATTCGAAAGCACTCTATCATTAATATGAACGTAATTATATCCTCCACTAACGTGCTCAGCGTAAGAGCACTATCTCTTTATGTAATTGTAAAATAATGCATGGCTCCCTCGGGCTACGAGCCTCGTACGACCTTGCTATCTTCACGACGTGGCGCGGTAACAGGTTCCGCCCATTCGCTGACCAGCGGATATTGTTTTATACCACTCCGCTTCACTGTATACGCGGCGAGCTGTGCCGCACAGGAACACGTTTTTCTGAAAACTTCCTCAACTGTAATGGAAGTTTTTAACATAAACTTAAGTTACTTCTACTACAGGTTGGAAAGAGCAGTGTTTAAAGTTTGGCAAACCAAAAATTTTCGCCACTAAGTAGGCGCTAGTGTCGGCAATGTACCAGATTTTCTCTATTTTCTACGTTAAAAAAGAGGTTAATTGTAATAATCATAAATCACATATAACACAACTTCGTACCTAGGAATAATATTCATCTCTTATTATTTACGTAGCTTAAAATTCCAATTAAATGTTACTTTTTGAAACACTAAGCACCTAGCGGCAGAAATTTTCCCTGTGCCAAACTCGCCCATATGAAATCACGTTTTGTTCTTAACCTGAGTAGAATAAACCGTACCTATACGAAGAGGTGGGAAATTTGAGTAATCTCGAAATAAACGCTGTAAATCATATCTTTTATTCATATAACTGTAAAAAAACACATTCTGTTGCGATAACGGCTTTTTACGCTATATAAACACAATATGCTAGTACCGCGACTTGTTTCTAACTACTTACAACTATTAAGTAGTTCAAAAAATTACCAATAAATTTTCTAGCATTTTAATTTTAAAAATATTTTATTTGATACCTCCACATAATTTTATCATTTTATCTATTAAGTACAGGATCGTCAATACGGATAAAAATTCTCTTAATGCCGTTCCTGTTTACAGATACGCAGTGCGCATGGTTCCTACACATGAGCGTAGTCCTGTCGGTGAGCATTTGAAGTATTATCAGATGAGTAGAGAGCAATATGCAAGTATAGCGAGTGTGTTCCTGACCCAGAACATATTCACAGGTACTACTAATTTTCTTTGGTTCAATGTTTATTGGAACAACATTGCTTCTGTTTTACAAGTTTTATAGTGTGTTAATAATACTGTTTAGTTAATAATAAGACAAACAGATTTTATTACGTATGTAGTGTTTTTAGGCAATATTGACAATCAAATTAACTTTTTGTAATTATAGGTATACATATACAGTATATACTAAATGCAATAAAATGCTACAGTTGTAACATATAAATGCTTCAGAACGCTAAATTTTAAATTCTAAATGCTAAACTAGGTAATTTTAAATGCTACAAATTCCCGCCTCTACCTATAATGTAGTATGGACAATTTACCATGCATCAAACTACAGAAATATTTCTTAATAGACATTACTAACACACTTATAACGCCTGCGATACACAGGATATTTAGGAAACAAGCAAACACGTCATACATGGGGCGATTTTTCAATGGTTTTAATCAAAAAGTGTGAGGAAATCACAAATAGACCAAGGCCTATAGGAATTCTACAATACACAGCTGGGGACGTCACTACTTTATTTACTCTTTCCTGAACAAATGTAGCATAACTACCACGGGTGTATGGGATAAAACATTACCAATCGTGCTTTATCAGTACATGTAAACAATGGCATGGGAAATTTACGTAAATTATCTCGGCGTACGAGTCATGGGCTGGAGTACATCGTGTTATAATTCGGTAACGGGATAGGAAACATATAAGTAGTTAGAAATGGCAGATTCTGGGAAAACTGGTGGTGTTTCGAAGATGGGGACTGCGGCCATCTTGGATGACGTCACAATGTGACATCACCGCCACTATGACGTTACTGCCGCTATAATATCACCACCACCACCTGAATGCCATTTTGTTTCGTCTGCTCTATGCAGCCATCAAGTGCGGGATTGAATCGCCGGCCCTTGTGTCGTCGTGCAGACGCCTTAGACTGCTCGATTATTGGAAAAGTCTGGAGATTAAGGTTTTTAATGCCATATACATATTGCAACATATGTACGAGGCAGGCAAGCCTGGACTGGTATGATATACATATAACCAATTCTGATATTACATGAGAGTATATGTGTGTGTATGTTAATATAGTAATTATTTATTTGTTCATTTTGTTATATCACATTCTTTCTTTACTTTTTTAATTTCTGAATTATGATCATTGTGTGATATATATTCAAATACCATTATTTATATTCAAAATATTCATATCGTTATGTAATATTAAATAAATATGTGTGTAAGGCGTGTATGGGTTTTTTGAGCTACAAATAATTTGTATTATCAATTAAAAGTGTATGATTATTTTATTACGAGGTAAAACATTTAGTAGCCTGTGCTCCAATTTTTTTTCGCATGTAAATCCTAACTAATATTATAAATGCGAAAGTGTGTTTGTTTGTTTGTTTGTCCTTCTTTCACGTTGCAAAGGAGCAACGGATGGAAGTTGATTTTTGTACAGAGATAGTTGGAGGGCCGGGAAGTGACATAGGCTACTTTTTATCCCGAGAAAATTTCTCATTCCCCCGGGGAAATTCTTATTGGAAAATAAAAAAGGACACGGACGGAATAACAATGCAACGTCACAATATGTATAGAGTACAGAAGATTAACACTAAGTAAAATTCAACTTTATTTAAAAAAAAAACCTAAACAGTAATTCTGTACTTCACACGAGAAATATTTATTTACATGTGCATACCTCCACATAAACCATCAAAGATATACACTGGAGAGCAAAAAAAAAAAAAACTGGTATAGGCGTGCGTATGCAAATAACAGAGGTATGGAACCAATCAGAGTAACGCAATGCGGTCGGCAGCGCCTATATAAGACAACAAGCGTCTGGCAAAGTTGCTAGATCGGTTACTGCTGCTACAATGTCAGGTTATCAAGATTTAAGTGAGTTTGATCGTGGTGTTATAGTCGGCGCACGAGAGATGGGACATAGCATCTCTGAGGTAGCGATACAATTTGGATTTTCGCGTACGAACATTTCACGAGTGTACCGTGAATATCGGGAATCCGGAAAAACATCAAATCTTCGACATCGCTGCGGCCGGAAAAAGATCGTGAACGAACGGGACAAACGACGACTGACGAGAATCATTAAACGTGACAGACGTACAACCCTTTCTCAAATTGGCGCAGATTTCAATGCTGGGGCATCAACAAGTGCCAGCGTGCGAACTATTCAACGGACCATTATTGATATGGCTTTCGGAGCCGAAGACCCACTCGTATACATTGGACTGTTGATGGCTGGAAACACATTGCCTGGTCTGACGAGTCTCGTTTCCAATTGTATCGGGCGGATGGACGTGTACGGGTATGGAGACATCCTCATGAATCCATGGACCCTACATGTCAACAGGGGACTGTTAAAGCTGGTGGAGGCTCTGTCATGGAATGGGGCGTATGCAGTTGGCGTGAAATGGGACCCCTGATACTTCTAGATACGTCTCTGACAGGTGACAGATACGTAAGCATTCTGTCCGATCACCAACACCCATTCATGTCCATTGTGCATTCCGACGGACGTGGACAATTCCAGCAAGACAATGCGACACCTCACACGTCAAGAGTTGCTACCGAGTGTCTCCAAGAACACTCTTCTGACTTTAGACACTTCTATTGGCCACCTAAATCACCAGACATGAACATTATTGATCATATCTGGGATGCCTTGCAACGTGTTGTTCAGAAGAGATATCAACCGCCTCGCACTCCTATGGGTTTGTGTACTGCTTTGTAGGATTCATGGTGTGAACTGCCTCCTGCATACCTTCAGACATTAGTCGAGTCAAAGCAACGTCGTCTTGCGGCACTTCTGCGTGCTCGTGGGTGCCCTACGCGATATTAGGCTGGTGTACCAGTTTTTTTGGTTCTTCAGTGTGCAAGTGTGGGGGGACATTTGGCAGCACTGACAAACTGAAGAACCACTTGGAAATCTTGAAGGCTGTTGTCAGACAGATGTCTGGTATCAAATTCAAGTATTGTAATAAAAAAGTCTCCCGAGTTGACGCTGCACGATGTCATGAGGCAAAATGTGTAATGAATCTAGGCTGGAATAAACTGGAATGGGAAAGTGTGGGAGAACATTTTCAAAGGCAGGTAACGTGAAGGCACACATTGCCAAATTAAATGTTCCTGCTACACCACCAGCGAAGCGTCTCTTGCCTCTGTGAAACCTACACCAAGAGCACGCCCTCAACCTGCTATACGACCAAGGATGGTCGTCGAAGCCGGCACCGCTAACCAGTTCGGATTCATTCTGGCAGAGACTGCATTCTGTTGCAGCATGAAGTCTTATGTTGCAGAAAATACTTGCAACCAAACCCAAGAAATTTGCGCATACTTCGAGATGTGAAAAACAACTTTATTGGTCAACTGGAAGAGGATGTTCCAGCTCAAGGAGCAATTAAGTTCAATATATTTCTAGAGTGTTTGTAAGGGAAGACAGAACCACATGAAGAAGATGAAGATGTTCATGCATTTAAGATGAAGAACATCCCGCTCTACAATGTACATGGCATCGAGGAAGCAGTGGCAGCCAGTATTAGTAAGATCTGCGATAAAGAAACTAAATTTCAGGGGAAAGGAAGCGGCTCGACTCTCGTTGAAGTAAAATGCCTGCAATTACATATCGATAAGCTTGATCCCCTACAGGCCACCAGCTATATGGAACTTTCAGCACTTATTAAAAACACCAAGACTGTGATCAATCCTGAGAAGTGACCATTGCTGTTTTAAGTGGGCACTTCTGGCACGATATGTGGAGGGAGTACAGCCTGAACGTGTCAACAGTAGATACTATGACTTGGAAGGGAAATTCTATTTCACTTGTATTGATCTCCCTATGCCTCAGACATTCGAGAACAATAATCCAAGAGTATCAATTAATGTACTTACCTCAATTATAGTCGATGAAACTCCGAAGGTGGTACCTACACGTGTGGCAATTTATGAAAAGGCAGAGCACTTTGACCTTCTGCTCATCACTGATGAAACAAACTGTCACTTTGCATACATCCAGAAATTCTCAAGACTTATTCGTTCGCAAATGACAGCACATGGTCGTAAAATTCATATTTGCAAAACATTGTTCAAGATGTACGATGACTAGCCACGAGTAACGGGACTTACAGTGGCAGAGACACTGGCAGTCCACAAGAAACATTGCAACCCAAACGCACCTGCCAGAATAGAGATGTTGGAGCAGGACGAGAATGGAAGACCACCTGAACTTCGCTTCAAGAACGTCTAGAATGTAGAAAAGCTCCCCATCGTAGTTTATGCCGACTTTGAAGCAATGCTGCTTCCAATTACTACATGCTCACCTGATCCAGCTACAAAATATACTTACAAGCATCAGAAGCACAAGGCACACAGTTACTGCATCTATATACAAGTCGACAATAGTATAATACCACCAGTTAAAACCACCAGCCTATCAGAAAATCGTACACTGCATAAAGGAGAGGATGCAGAAAACAAATTTATCGAAGAAATGGTCAAAATTGTTAAACAAGTACAGGACATATACGAAAATGTAGAAGAAATGAAACCACTCGACAGTCTACAACTTCAATATCATAGAGGATGCATGCAATACCTTGAAGAACAGATTACCAGCACTAATTGAACAGTTGAGAGGGCGTGGACCATAAATTAGATCAAAATACGTCAATTGAAATTCACAGGTCTTCCGAAGCCAATATTGAAAAAACTAAGGAAGAGCAATCCTAGATAACGACTTTCGCCAACATTGTAGTCAACTATTTTCTCATGGCGGTGCATTCAATTCGCATAATGCCTTGCGCCGCAACAATGTATAACTTTTACAGCATCAGAAATATATCGATAGAAATACATCACTCTGGTAAAATATTTAATCCCAATACAATAAAAAGTTATTTTACTTACAAATGAAGAACAGTTTCTTCTCAGTTACAGCAACTTTATTTTTTTCGCTAGACTGGCATTCTCTTTTATGTTGTCGTTTATTTGTGATTGTATACCCACATACGGTCGTGCGAGCCTCGTGTTGTGTGACATCATTTTTCCGTATTGCGGGTTGTGCATGTCTACCACTTTTCGTATCCTACACTTCCCATTGTGCCGGTGGTCTGGCGGTGTAGATGTTTGACGACTCAAAGGTGGCAGGGTTGGTCCCGTACTCGTCCATCATTTCTTGAGCTCTGCTTGCGCCGAATAGCATGTGTGTAAGGGCGAGAGTCCCGCCTACTACATGCCGGACTTCGTCCTTAAACATTGCGCCTAGCGGCAGACATTGGAGGCGAAGATGGCGGCCGGCGGTGGTACGTTTTAGCTAATGGTGGGGGGGAAATGGACGACGGCGATGGTGCTGCACTCTAGCAGACGATGTGGAGACGACGGTGCCTCTGTCGGGTGGTGGGGGAAGCTTGGGTGTGTGGTGGTGTGATCTGGTGGCCAACGGGAGAAACGAAGCTGGCGGTGCTCCTAGCAGCACCAGGGGAACGTAGATGGGGGAATCCGAGATGGTGGCGGTGGTGTAATGCTAGCAGACGACGCAGGCAAGATGGCGGCAGTGACATCATCCAAGATGGCGGCCTTGTGTCCGCGTGTTTGCAGCCAGGAGCCTGGTCCGTGAATCCCCATTTCCTAGCTACTAACAAAGTTTAAAAAAAAAAAATATTGCCCAATAATGCAACAATTATTTTTTAAATATTTTTTACAAATTAAATTTTCATTTCACACTTTATTATACAGGTATTGTTTACTGAAACCTTTTTTTAATAAAATGAATATATCATATTATTGCATTTCAATGAAAATAAAATTATGCCCCTTACATACTTAACAAATTTAGCAAAATACCAACATAAACATCACAACACATTGATATTGTTATTTTAGATACAAAAATGGTGTTTTTGACATAAACTTCAGCTGTAAACTCCTGGGAACACCGTTAGGAAAAATTGTTAGCAGAATTTGATATCTTGGAAACTATGCAATGCGACAAAAATATATCCTCACCGAGCTAATAAAAAACTTATTTCTATAAACGGTTTTCAAGACAAGTGAAGAGTTCTGATTTGCAAGTATTATATACCCATTTGTAGAATCGATTCCAGTACACTGTAAACTTGAATAAGTAAGAATTGAGACAAATCAGTGAAAATATACAGAATTGAGCAACTGATTAGTGCCTGATAACTAATTAATAAAGTGGTTGAATTTTACAAATTTATTCGTGATTTCCCACTGAATGTCAAGAATGCCACACTTATAAATCACATGTTCCCAGTTAATTTGCTTGATTCGCCGGCCAGCAGTAGGTTATCAACTGACTTTGAGTGGATATTATTCGGATTTAGAATGTACTTTGTCGAACTCCTCAATAATTTTAATTGTATTTATTAAACTGCCTGTTTTCCTTGTTCTCAGATAGTTCCAGAATTTCTACGAAAAAGAGGAGAAACGTCTCACGACTTTACAAACATTTTCTTCGTAAAAACTTCCTTGCTCTTTACTAAAAGACCGACAAACATATTGTTTCACGGGGCAAATCGATATGGGAGACGTGAAAGGGCCCGTCTTCAACCAACTCCCGTGTCGTCCCTATCCTCGACGAAACTACCACCTATCTGGCTCACGCACGCGAACTCCTGTGCTATTGAACACGCCCTGCGTGCTTTAGTATCAATAGCCGACATGTTCTTGTTTCCACAAAGAGGCTATATTTTTATCTTCAGTACGTAACCGTTTTCACGAAGTTTTTCACGGGAATCCCCATTCCTGTGCGTTTTTTTCTTGTTCGTTGGATCGAACGAATTGACGGCGTTCTTTTGTTCATTCGTTATCACGCCACAGCTGTCAATTCGTTAGAATCACATTTTGTAAATCTATAGGTTCATTCGCAAGAGCAGAACTTTCAAATATAATAGCGTTTCGAGGGTTGCTGAAGGCATGCTGACTGAACTTCGTCTCAAAATGATAGTATTTATTTGTTTTACAGTATCAGTTTTTGAAGAAAGTTGGTAACAGTTACTAGTATAGAAGGAATGCACTAAACAGGGAATCATTCTACGGCAAAACTATCTTTTCCATTTTGGTGTTTTCTATAGTTACCAGTAGCTGATTAGCCTGTACGAGCATACACATCATCACAAAGTACCATAATCACACAATAATAACAATGAATATCATAAATGTATGTCCAAAGCGCGAATCATCCTACCATCCAGGCCTGTATCTGTTGAGAAAATCTAAAACACGAGAATTCCACTTCGGAAATACAAATTTATATTAAAGTAAAATGAAATTTGTTTTTATTGAAGTGAAAATACTTATATAATTTAATGAAATAATTAATTATTATGCAAAACATACCACTTTTCTTCAGCAATAAACTAATTTTCCTCATATTAATGCAGTTAATTACAGATATATGTAAAACATCACTAACGCGCTGAAAAACGCACAGTACAAAAGATTGGAAGGTAGGTATGACTTAGCGTGTTAACATCGAGGTCTATAAAGTCATATAAACTGGACGGACAAGCAGGGAAGTGAAGGGAATCGGTCACGGCCTGTGTATTTAGTTGACCTGGAATCAGAAACAACATTCTGTGGACATAAATGTAAAATAAACTGACTGGCATAAAATTAAAGGCAAACAGGGGTGATACTAATTTGACTTTATTTGATACACATGCATGCCATCGCTCTGTGTGTAAATAATTGGAGTTGTAATGGATCTGTACACCCAGAAACCACCAGATTGCATTATTGGTTCCAGCACGATAAGAGCGGCAGTGTTGCGCGGTGGGTCAGAAAATCAGTAAGTTAGTCAACAGAGTAAGGACATTTTTACCACACAGGGAGTATACCTCATAGAAGTACCACACAGCACTACACACACAGGACGGTATTTGCTGGGGCCGCATTGTGGTTCTACTTGAGGCCGTGTGGAGAGTGGAGTGGAGAGAGATTTGGGCGGCTATTAACATAGAAGTCTTGAGAGCCAATGAGGGTGAAGCGAGGTGAGTATGGAGCATCGCCGGAATGCAAGGGCGGGGTAAATGGGAGATCCCCGAGAAAACCCGCAGACCAGCGCCATCGTCCGGCACGATTCCGACGTGCGAAAATCCGGGAGCCACCCCGCCGGGAATCGAACCCAGTTTGCCTAGGTGGGAGGCGAGTAGTCTGACCACTACACCGCCGAGGCCGTCTGCACGTTTCGTACGATTTCCAGGCCTGCGGGCCATCCCAGTGTCACACTGTTGGGTCCAATGGGTACTTGGCGGCATCCATATACATCGTGAAGGTTTACGACTCCTTTTACAGACCACGCCAAGAGAGGCTCGCCGTACTATGCGCCAAGCATTACGCAACCCAATAATATCGGCTTTTGCCATACCGACACGGTGCGTCCCCGTGTCATCCTATATCATGTCTTAGTGATTTGCATCGTCCGGACTACGGGTTCGCCGTCCCATGTGCCTGGAGTAATGAAGTAACTGGCAGATATGGAGTGAAGACGAGTGGCATCGCATAATGTTCAGTGGTGAATCTCGGTTCTGCATTAACATGGGCTTGTATACCGACCCCGAAAGGGAAAGGATTCCCTGCTAGTGTTGTGGAGAGACAAACCGGCATCACCCTTGGCTTCATGGTCTGAGGAGCCATAGGGTATTTTTCGTCATATCGGGATAATTTATCGAGAATTATCAGCGGAATTTACAATTTACGCTCGAGAATATAAATACTGGTGCTTTAATATTAAATATTTTTAAATCACTGCCTACTGGAAAAATACTGAAAGATTCCGAATGGTGAGACTTCGACTAATTTCCAGTGCATGTGAAACATAAGAAACACGTGAGTCGGAAGTTTCCACGATTAATGAAATTGTAAGTATGCTAACAGACTATGTCGTATATTATATGAACCTTTCCACGCCCTTTAGAAAGTATATATATTTTTTTAAATAATGATTTTTTGTCTTTCTGTATAATTTAATCAATTTTCGAGACAGCAAGAGAAATATCGCATTGGTTACTGAATGCAGCAATGATTTGATTTCCTTGTTTGATACACTCACACGAGTTTCAAGACTTAGTAAAATAAATTAGCGTCGGAGATTAATTCATTATACAAAGAAAACTAAAGATACAAAATGTACGCACGTAAAGGATGTGACGTAATGCTGATCATAAATAAAAAAAAAAGCAAAAATAAAGGCAAGAAGCATTATTTACCTCGAATGTCGTCGCCATGAAAATGCTGCAATCGAAGGTTGTGCAATTTAAGAGCGCACAAACATTTGGGGCTTATTGCATAACACTAGCTTCGCACGGGAGCGCAGTGAATTTTTTCCTTCTGGTGTTAAGGTTATCCGAAGTATAGTCGTGTAAAAAACCATTTAAAAATATTTCTTTTTATTGCTGTAAGATCAACAGATACTAAAAAAATAAGTGTATTAGTTTCATAATTTATTAACAGTTAGAGAAAATAAGTATTGCCATTTTTACAAAGAACTATGCATAATACCAAATACGTTTTCATTTTCTACTAAGTAGAAGATATAATTTTCAACTTACATAGCTGAAAAACGGATTTCTATTACACGGCATGTTGTCTCGTATACAAGTAACTAAATATGCCAGGATCGTCAGAATGGGTTCGTAAAATCTAGAACCGCATCTTCAGAAGCCTAAAAGTAATCAGATTAATCATTTACTGATATGTAAAGTCAGCTGATTGAAGAGTATAGTCAATTCGTTGTTACTTCCAACTTTTCTAAAGCCCTGCTTAAGTTCTACTTTCAGGCTATTCCTCCGCCTCGTGCAAGCAAAGGTTGTTAACTAAGTCTAGAAAATTAATCCAAATGGACAACACACCGCATCTGTGCGCGCACTTAATTTAATAATATTTCGAAAGAAAACTATTTCTTACTATGCATTACCATCATACCTATTTCCTTCCTTTTTTATTCATATAATTATAAATGGAATTTTATTAATTGTAAGTAAATTATAGGCAAAAACTCACTACAACCATAAATAAGATACATTTATGGTAACAGCTTGTGATACAAGACCTTTCTTCTTAAACAGCCAAACGGGCGATGTTTCAAAGGTTTCATTAAAAAAGTGTGAAGACACCGTGAATGGACTGCATGCCTTGTTACGCCAATATTAAAGGTGTTGACTTACACAAAGTTCAATCCCCGGAGTGACACGGCCGGGGATTGAAGCCGATTCGCCTTGGTGGGGGACGGGCAGTCTAACCGCTCAGCCACTGCGGCCCACATTAAAAAGACAAAAAAAAAAAACATTGGACACTTTCACTATGTGTTTGCTTTTATAGTATTGTATCGTATACTCATCTTAGGTTCGCTGGAATACTTCTTCTTTGATTATATGTACTCTCTGAATCCGAATTGGTGAAAAATCACAGATTTTCAGTGAAATCTGAGTGATTGAATTGGTCAGAAACGCGCAACTGTGAAAAAGTCAGCTGCAACTTAACGAATGGGTGATGATGGAAAATCAGTCATAATTAATTTTTCGTCTATGCTACGATTTCACTTAAATTTTGGTGATGCGTGTTTAATTTAATTTTTTACTCATAATACAAGAAATCAGTGATAAAAAAAATGTATTGTTCAGTGAGTATGTGTTGTCTCCGACACAGTTTCTGCAGTACCTTCTGGCAGGAAATTTGACGGGCCCATCGCCATACACTTAGGTGGTGCTTTGATTAATTACGTTTTTGCTCGTCACATTTCGTAGTGGGGAACGTTGATTCTCAAGACTGAAATTGATCAATAAGTACTCTGATCATGACCGAGTGACGACTGGCGTAACCTGCCAGTTCCCCAGATCTGTCGCCGATAAATCATGCGTGGGATCATCTCAGTTGTCAGGCCCGAACTGGTATCCCCCATACATTATATCGAGAGCCCGTTACGAATGGTTGTGGATATACTGTAAGTGACTCACTTCTACTTTGTCTTTAGCGCTGGTTAAAGTGTGCGGTCCTCGGAGTGTTCGACATTTTCGAGCATTGTCTTCCCGTTTTGAGAAACGTCTCGATGTCGCAACTGTGAAAAACTGTGTAAATAATCAGTGCATGCGAAAACACGGCCCGTTTACCCCGCCAGAGACAGTTTAGAAGACTGTGAACGGCGGTAGCCAGCTAATGTTCCTGGTGTTTCAACGGCGATCGTTTGCAGCGGACGCGACGCCCTGGGTGTTTTAGACGGTTGCGGAGAGTGATCGGGGGTACTTCCTGGGTGACTGCTGCGATGTTTGTGACCCGCCTAGGCGATGGAAGGAGTTCACGAGAAACTGGCATAATTATACTCTGCAATTGAGGTAGGGTATTATACTGTACATTTTTGTTTATAGTCCTGCTTTATTTAACTGCTCATGAGAAACTTTACTGAGTAATTTCCTATTGTAGAAATTCGTCATCGGCTTTGTTTTCTGGATCTTGACAAGGGCAGGCAGTTGTAACAATCTGCCTATAACTTATTCATGGTTACTTCCAACTTTTCTGAAGCCCTGCAGAAGTTCTACTTCCAGGATACTCCGCCGCATGCAAACAAAGCTTAACCAAGTCTAGAAAATAACGCCAAAGGGACAACGCACCATATTCGTGGGCACTTAGTGTAATAATATTATGCAAAAGAACGTTTTTTTTTTTTGCTAGGCATTACCAACACACCTTTTTTCTCACCCATGTTAATTATTTGTAGAATATAAGTAAAATTAAAATATCAAAAATAAGGTAATTTTATGTTAACAGAAGTATAAAACGTTTGTAGCACATAGCATATTTAGGATATAACCAAGCACGTTATACATGGTGTGATTTTTCAAAGGTTATATTCAGAGAGTGTAAAGAAACTGCGATGGACTATAATGTAAACCAAGGATATCACCATGTAACACTCGTGCTTACTAATCGGTTAAACAGTATCGAGTGTCAGCCATTTTCTATAATAACGTTGAGAGTTCTTATGGCGATGCAATCTTCCCCGCCATATCGGTCACGATGCATAAGGTTAACGATTTTATACATGTCGCAGTGCCCTTTTGGTGTTTGTACACCGTTAGTGCCGAAAACTAAGTGCAGTATAAGTAATAACATAGGTAGATAATTTCCCACCATCAAAGGAGTAAATGAAAATGAGGAACGCACTTTATGGATATTTTTTTTATTTTGACAATCGCCATGGTGGTCGACCATGTAAAAGCGAAAAGAAAAAAATTGCTGCTGTTCAAAAATAGGACCTCTAGCAGCAGTATCAGCAATGTCATAACTGAGAAACACAAGAGTGACATGAAAAAAAAAACATTACTGGCAGCACAGGAAACTGCTTGCGCTTATCATATAGCAGTGCAGAACCACAGCTTTAAGGCGATGGACCGCAACAACAGCCATTGTGAGAAAACTTCTCACCGATAAGTTTAGATGCTTTTTTTCAAAGGTTTGATTAAAAAAACTGTGAAGAAATCGCGAGTAGGCTATACCCGGAATGCCTAGTGCAGCTTTGGGAATACATACCCTTCGCAATGCTACTTTATGCCCAGCATTAACTTTGAGATGCTAATATTTTGGTTTTCTACGGATTACCCTTAAAATCACCCAATCGCGGGAAGTGGATCAAGTTAAAATACTTTGAAATACGGCTAGACAGGAATTGTTCTATGAAAAATCGGGCGTCACTAAAATTATACGCAAGCAGAAAGAAGGAAGAAATTGGTGCATTAAAAAGTTCCTAGTTAGTTTTCAACAGCAGTAATCATGGTAAGGGAATATCGTATTTAACAACACAGGGCTTAACAAAAGTTTGCCGTAACCGGAAACGGAGCATATCATGACAAATATCACCTTCCAGAGTCTCTTCCAATCAGCCGACCAATAAGAGCGCTCACATCGAAGGAACCGTCACGGCATTGTAATTCTGTATACTAGCCCATTCTTTGATAAGGGGACAAATCTTTCGTGAGTTCAGTGATCTGTGGGTTTCAGTTTACATTCGTTTCAATACACTAGCATCAGTTATAATCTGTTCTCAGTATCTTCACATTTTTAAAAAATAAAACCTTTGAAATACCACCCGTCGTATGACGTGTTTTTATCGTCTCTTAAATACGTTATCTACCACAAGCGTTTCATACTTCTGTAACATAAGGGTATCCTATTTTTGGTAAAATTGAACTTGGTCTTATATTTTATCTATACATTATTATATTTCATTTGTAATTAGTATGGATAAAAACAGAGAGCACATAAGTGTGTTGGTAATGCCTAGTAAGAAATTATTTTTCATGCCAAATATTGTTAAGCCGAGTGCACACAAATGCGGTGCTTGTCGCTTTGGTGTAATTTTCTAGACTTGGTTAAGGTTTGTTTGCATGAACCAGAGGAATAGCCCGACAGTAGAACTTTAGCAGGGTTTCAGAAAAGTTTAAAGTAAACATGAATGGAATATTCGTGTACTTGCTTCTGCCCTCTTCAGTAGCCAGTTGCATGTTATTATTTTCATCTATGCTCGTAAGTATCTAATGACTCATAGTCGTACCTGGCTCTGGCCCAGTCGGGTAAACGACTTTTGACGTGACAACGTCTTAANTTTTTAAGTGTTCACGTGTTTGAAATGTATTAAGTCTCGAATAAATTCTCATCAGTCTCGGGTTCTTTATTATGTTGTTTAGATCAGCAAGTTTGTGGGGAACTGCTTCCGATATTCATTGAAGTTCTTTTTACTCTCGGACTGCTGTTACTGTTTCGTACTCTAGTCAAGCACACTATAATAACCTGTACGTTTCCTAGAGTGTGCGCGATTAAAATAAAAAGGCGATTGAGCTGGAACCAAATGTGACATTTTGGGAAGATGTCAGGGAAAGGAATATTTTCAACCGGACTCAGTGACCATTATGCTTGTGTACACAGTCGTCTGAATCTCAACTGACCGTTCGTTGGCTGCTGTCTCAATCAATCTTCTCCAAATAAGGCAGCGCGTGTTTCGGTCCTTATTCTCTTACTGGGTTTTATTGACACAGTTTCGTCCAGGTGGTGTTTAATTAAATAATAAATTTTTGGAAATTATTTAGTACATGTTCTCAAAAGAATTCATGAAATGTTTCGAACCCTGTCGTTGGTTTATGGCACGTAGTGCCAAAAGTTTTAATCCTCCTTCTGAAATAAAACTTGTGGCGAACAACTGAACAATCCAAAATGTTTCGGATTCATTCCCGGTATAGAGAATTGACCGCATCTGCTGAACCTTTTGCTGTAAAAACATTTGCAAATTGATCATTCGCGTACGCATTAATTTATGTAAAACAATCTTACAGCAGTTATTTAATATAAAACATTTACACTTGTGTCTAAAAAAAAGTAGTTTCTGTGCGAAAATGATTTTATTCGTAATAGACATTAACTTTTCTCGGATATATTACGTATTACGTCTTCCGGTTTGATATTATTTAAGTTCAGGCCGCATTGTAGTAATCTGAATAAAATGTTCTCACGCCTTAATCTCTCATTGCCGTGGTAAGTCTTAATGGACGAGCAACAGAACGGTCTTCGATGCGGAAGAAGAATACAACGTTAAAAAAAAAATGGCCATAGTATAAGTGTGTCTTACGTGCCTCGGTTGCGACCAGAAAGACCAAAGAGACGGGATCATCTCATCATTTTTCGGGATCCCAACCATCTGCATCAACTTGGTGCTCATAAACTGAATATTGCCGGAGGATGGGAGAGCAACGTACACCATTCCGGCTTTCTAGTCGCAGCTTTAGGAACATGATGCAAGTCTTAGATGAAGGGGAAATGGTGTGAGAGAGAAAGACAGAAAGAGAGAGAGAGAGAGAGTCCGATAGCTACTTCTGTGCCGGCGTCCTTGAACATGGCATCCGCACATGGGAGCCGATGCTGCTCGCAGCAGAACAAGTGAAACATTATGAATAATATTGTTACATGGAGGGGCAGATCTGAGTGCGTGAGGGATGGAGGTCTTAATAAAAATAAAATAACTAACTCCAATAAGGACATTTATTATCAATGCTACAAATAGTCACACATCTGTTATTTACCAGCCTGAGTGTCGTATTAACTCTTATTATTCTTATTGAGCGCCATATTTAATTTGTATTTCAATTTAAATTAAAGTCTTTATCACAGTATTTACTCTTGCTAATGTCCCTTAAGCTGCTCCAATTATTTCTACATGTTTAGTTAAAACTGTCCATCGTCTCGAACGTCTTTTCACTCACGCATCCAGTCCACAGTCCGGCAGATGAGTCCCACTCTCCACCGCACACAAGCTCGCCAACGCACTCTCGCAGATCGCCGCAGTCGTCCCTCGCCGCTCCGGAATCGCACAACTGTCGCTTAAGGTCGCACGAGACGCCAAACTCTCGGCTCTTAATAGAGGCCCGCACGTGGTATTTATAATTGAGATAGGTGCCATCTAGGACGTTCTCGGCAGTTCAAGTTGTTCTGGGAAAGGTAATGGTGATGACGACAACATTCCTGCGTGATAAATGGAGAAATATGAGCTTCTCAGGGTCAGCGTGATGTCTTGAAAGTAATCGACAGGCTTTGTCTGAAGTATGTTCATATCCTAGGTTAGCACATTGGGTGCACGTTTAATAGTTTAGTAAAGACGGGTCCGTCTGCACGGCGTTTGAGCTGCGTTGCAGTGCGTTTGAAACTTCGTATTTATTACGAAACTATTAAACGTGTGCCCGATGTGCTGATCTGCGGAAATAATGCCTATTTCAGATGATGGAGTGTTGCAGATATGCACATGGGATGTTGAAACCTAACATACAGTCCGAAATTTTTGCGACAAATCACCAGAGAAGCGGACAGGCCGGGATTGGGACGTTAGAAATCCCACGGAGTCCCTCAAAACCAGAAGTTCCTTATTGCTGCATGGAAAAAATGTCGTGATAATTAAACGGAAGTATCCCCAGGAGTGAAATTAAGAGGCGTAGGATGAGAGGCATGCAAAGAAGGTAAGTAAAGAAAGTTGACTAAATTTCAAACTCAAACACTTTATATTATTTCGAAAAGCCCTTAATAAACTTAGTCGCTATTAAGGTTTAAATTTAAAAATTATTCCGGGGTGTTCCATACCGTCAGACCACCTGGTATCTTCCCCTTCCCTTTCTGAAATAATTAAAAAACACCTCAAGTCTGGATCTACCACTGTTTTCCATTGAGGTTCCTGCCACTCCTTTCTGCTGCTGTAAATCACCATTTTTAAGATTTGCCATTAAGAGACAGTTCCGATATCTCGACATACGACCCCTGACCCTAATGAAATTATAAGGGAAAATTGTTATTAAAAATAACATTTTTAAGTTCTCTTTCCAAAGTCAGTATATCAGTCATAATTTTCTTTTAACACATACGTATAAAGTTCCGAATTGCAGCTGTAGTCATAATTCAGACAACACCAACACAAATTGGAAAATAATATACTGTACACATCTTGAGAAGTTCTGCTTTCACGAATGTACTTTCAGACGAATGCCATCTGTCGGCGTCATTTTGTAACTAACTATCTGTGGCCACTGGTCTAGAAAAACATAGTAAACGTACCTGTAATCGCGCTAAAAAAAGTGGTAAATTACTTGCACTGTGTTTATTAATATCCAGTGTCCATACGGGATAATACTTTCAGCCCTAAGATACGGGAAATCCCGCGAAATATGTAACAGTTGGCACTTGTCTCCGACCGTCGTCTGCAGTTGTGACGAGTCGACGGGAGATGGGTATTAGTGACGGGCAAATTCGAATATTTTCAGGAATCAAACCTTTGTATTCGCATACTTGGAAGAATCGAGACATTTTACTCACAACTTGAATTCGAGAACTGTTAGGTTCCTTGGCGGTATTCGCCTATTCGAATACGCGAATTGAATCCCCCCTCCTACCCCAGACGCCCTGAACGACAACAAGTAAATACAGTCGAGGGGCAGCGAATTCAGATTCCAGGCTATAAAATACAAAACCATGTCTTAGAAGTTAACAACGGACACGAAACAGTCTCTTCGATGTTTGAACAACATATTTTAAAACTTTATTATGTAATAGTAATGGACCACAAAACACATGGGAATAGTAGACTTAAGTAAAATATCTACACCATTTTGAAAAAAAAAAAATACAATTATGTCCTCAAACATTCGAGAGAAGAAAGCGTGGAACAAACGACGTAACATTTGAAAGAGAACTCGCGTACTCGTGAGACATGTGAATACTGAGTATTGATTTATAGTCTTTTCATGGTTTCTTCACACATTTTGATCAAACCTTTGAAAAACCACCCTATGCATGACGTATGTAATGTATCACAAGCGTTGTATGCTTGTGTTAACATAAAAGCACTTTTTTTTATAATTGAACTTATAATTATATTGTTGCTACAAGTTATAATATTTAATTTATATTTGATATTAATACTAACAGTTGGAATATAGGTGTGTTGGTAATTAATACCTGGTAAGATATAGTTCTTATGCAAAATATCTTATGCAAAATATTATTACTGTAAGTGCGCACGAATGCGGTGCACTGTCCCTTTGGTGTAATTTTCTAGACTCGCTTAAGGCGGTCGCCCAGTGGGGGGTATGTTTTTTGAGTGAGTGAGGCAAAAATCGATAAAGAGCTATGGTGACGCCAACCGGAGTATGTAAAGGAGTATCGCCTCTACGCTCAAGGCTCACAATAAGCGTGCAGTATTTCCGTTCACGACTCGCCTGAACGTGGCTTTAAGAGGTAGCCATATAATTTTATTGGGCGCGACTCTGTAGCAAAGTTTCGTATGTATCCAGTTCGTATAAACTATGTTGGAGGGCATCAAAAATAATGTTTCCTGTGTGCGAAATGTTTTAAAAATCAGGTTCGTAAAAAAAACTTTTTTTTTTCGAACACGCTGCAACACATTTAATGCGCCAGATAGGCGACCGCCTTAAGCTTTGTTTGCATGAGGCGGCGAATATCCTTGAAGTAGAACTTTAGCAGGGCTTCAGAAAAGTTGGAATTAACCATGAATGGACTATATCATTCGACTCGACTACTAGATACCGCCGATAAAAGTAATCGAATATTTTGGCCACCATTCGAGATATCTCGAGAACTCCTTGGACTGATGGGAAGTGGCAGTGCAGCGACCGAGAGGGAATGTTGAGGTTGAGTTGCGTGATCTGACGGGGGGAAGGAGGGAAGTGTTAACAACGAGACCTTGAGAGCCGATGAGGGTGAAATGAGGTGAGAATGGGCCAGTGCCGGAATGCAAGGGCGGGGAAAACGGGAGGTCCCCGAAGAAAATCCGCCGACCAGCGGCATCGTCTGGCACGATCCCCACTTGCGAAAATCCGAGAGTGATCTGGTCGGCAGTAGAGTGGCCTGACCGCTGATCCACCGCGGCCCCACCGAGAGGGAAGTGGCGCTGCGTGTCGGTCGGCGAGTTGACTGGAGCAGGCAGGCGGGCGAAGAGAGGCCTTGGCAGGACCAAGCCCCCTCGTGCAGCTGTGCGTGGGAGCAGCAACTGGTTAGCCTTGGCGCGGGACCCCCCTTGTCCCCCCGGCAACATTAACAAGCTCCAGGAAATGTGAACTGAGCTCCCTGCCCTGCTGCCTCACAGCCTTGCGGCTCTAGCGCCGCGGACAAGCGCGGTCTTACCACACACTCACACACGCCGCACGTATTGAGTAGGTTCGTCACCCAAGTACAAGTACTAGGCTACTGGGGTAGAGTGCGCGCCCGAGGTGAAATAGTGGCATGCACTACGAGTTACAACCACACGCACCAGAAAAATGGCGGAGTGAGTGAAGAGGTTGGGGGGGGGAGGCTCTTAACATCGCCGATGAGGGCGAAACGATGCGGGTATGCAGCAGCGCTGGAATGCGAGGTCGGGTGAAACGGGAGATCCCCGAGAAAAAACCCGCTGACCTGCGGCATCGCTCGGGCACGATTCCCACCTGCGAACATCTTGAAGCGACCCCACCGGGAATCGGACCCGGTTCACCTAGGAGGGAATTGAATAGTCACATCCTGGAGAACACGGCAGTCCGACCGCCAGGAAGTATCCGATAACGTGCAATAACCAATTAGACACAAGGCCCGTTTCCACAGCTCCGCGCGGCCAATGAGCGACCGAGTTCGCTTACGTGAAACGAACCGCCACGCTGTTACGCTTTCCTGTACTTATCTATTCTACGCCTGAGTTGCGAAGTAGTCAAATCTCCGTGTCCCAACATTGGACTGCTTTTCTGCCAATTCGACTATCGAAAACGACGTGAATAGACTTTCGAGTCATGATATGGGGGGACGTATTTATTTTAAGGAAACAAAATTAAATTAATTAAATAAAATCTTCTCTTTGAAGCAGTGACGTGTGGTGAAGTGTTGCAAGGTAAGCTGTTGCTTGCTCAGTGCTGTACACACTCGGCGCAAGCAGCAGGGACTAGTAACTAGAGTGGGGCCGGGAGAAACTGTGTGCATAGCGGCCAGTCACGGGAGAGTGGCAAGGTACCCGTTACACACGTGCTGTGACGTCAACTGCACCGCTACGTTTAAGTGGCCGATGTGTAAATTAGCAAACGATTAGGTATAGCAAGGAGCAAAACACAACTTACCTTGCGACATTTCACCACACGCCGCTGCTTCAAAGGTAAGGCCGCGGTGGCGCAGCGGCTAGTCTGCTCGCCTCCCACCAGGGCGAACCGGGTTCGAATCCCAGCGGGGTCGCTCCCGGATTTTCGCAGTTGGGAATCGAGCCGGAGGGTGCCGCTGGTTTGCGGGCTTTCTCGGGGATCTCCCGTTACACCCCGCTCTTCCGGCGCGGCTCCGTTCTCACCTCGCTTCAGCCTCATCTGCTCTCGGTGCCCAATCCACAGTGTAGATGATCGCATAGACACGAAATGTCGGGACGGTTCCCTTGATGTGGGCGTACCCATTCTCTAATTGCTGCGCGATAGTCTCAAGAACGTACCTTGTATCTTACTGAATACTGGGTGTTACGAAAGGTTCCCTATTGGCTGGGCTATGGGCTGGCGAGCAGGTTACCAGGCGCCTAATGGCGAAAGGCGTTCCAAATTATTTCTGGATAGTGCCTCCATTTTGCGGGCGTGTGCGGTATAAGTGGCTGTTTCACCTCTGTATTATTAAGTACTCTGTGACCAAACATCTCCACTCCACTCCTCGCCGGACAAGCATGCGTTACCACACTCCCGCGACCCGGCGTGCATACTGAGTCGCTTCGTCACAGCGCCCCCGCCCTTGCGGCACTCTCGTTGTAGTGCCAACCTTTGAGAAATGCTCCAGCGATGGCGAGGCAGCTCCGGCGACTGATTAGCTCAGTTATCCGCGGTAAGGTTTGTTCTACTCAGGTTAGGAACAAAACGAGATTTGTTATGGGAGAGTTTGGTATATGGAAAATTTTCGCCGCTAGGTGCACTGGTGTTCCAAAGAGGTTGCTTCCAAACTGGAATATTGATTTGTGTTTAAAATTTCGTTGAGGTTTGGCCCAAATAATTATATATATATATATATAATTATATATAATTATATATTTATATAGTCCCAGTCAAAATTTAGGGTATTAACTTTATTTAGTAACTACTATTCAGGTCTCCCAATGGTGCATACAAGAGCCAACAGTTAAATTTCAACTGTATTTGGCACTGAACAGTCATTAGTAAACTTATTTCAATGTTAAAACATTATGAATTTAAGTGCGGAATAAATAAACACGTCATCAAAAGTATCTTTACACATTTCTCCTTTCCCTTAAGGAAACTTCGCAGGAAATACCTAAAAATACACTTGTGTTTGTGAAAATTGCTACACCCAGAAAGAATGACCAGCATGAATCCAAACTCGGATGATGTGTAGAACAGTGTAACAGCAATATGTGATTACGATTGCAGAGAGATGGCATACATGTAAGCCCAGCAGCGCCCTCTCTTGTATGACCGGAAAGCTCAGTGTTACTCCAATCTCAGTCTGTAAAGAGCCGTCAAACGAAGTGAAAGCAAGTGCTAGTATGCCCCGTCGACGTCAAGGGGCGCCATATCAGCATGTGAGTGAGTTCGAACGGGACAGAATTATCGGTCTCCGTGAAACGGGTGTGTCATACCGTGACATTGCGGCTCGTACAGGGCATTCTGCTACGACAGTGAAGAGTGTGTGGAACCAGCGGATAGTAGAGGGTCGTACGCAGCGACGAGCGGGTACTGGACCACGTAATGTGACCACCGCATGGGATGACCGCCATCTTGCCTGCATGGTCGTAACGGACCGCACAGCCTCGTCCACAGTGTTGGCTCGACACTGGAGCACTGCAACGGGTGTGGACCTGTCTGCGTCGATGGTTCGACGCCGTCTGCTGCGTGCTGGACTGGTGGCACGCATGCCGTTGCGTCGACTTCCATTGTCCAGAAACCACAAACTTCCCAGACTGCAATGGGCACGTGAACGCCGTCGCTGGCGCGCTGAGTGGCAAAATGTAGTGGTTTCGGACGAGTCCCGCTTCAACATGTCCTAGAGTGATGGCCGCATACGTGTTCGACGCTACCGCGGTGACCACACTCTGGCAGCCTGCATTGTGGAGCTGTATAGCGGACAAACGCCAAGTGTGATGGTGTGGGGTACTATTGGATACAACATGCGATCTTACTCCTACGAATTGAGGGCAATCTGAACAGCAACCGATACACCAGGAAGATTTTAGAGCCCGAGGTGCTGCCCCTTATTCAGGCAACTCTATGTGGCATATTTCAGCAGAATAATGCCCAACCACAAGTGGCGAGGAATGTACAAGCCTTCTTCAATGAACGACGGGTATCACTGCTTCCCTGGCGTGCACGTTCGCCTGACATGTCGCCCATCGAACTAGTCTGGGATATGGTTGGTCGGCGACTTGTTCGTCACGGTCCTCCAGCAACCACTGTTGATTCTTTGTGGACTCGCATACAAACCGAGTGGAGAAAGATTCTCCAGGGACAAATCCAGGTCTTCTTTAATTCCATGCTACGGTGTCTAGGGGCTCTGATTGCAGCACGCAGGGGCTTCACACCATACTGAATTCTCAAGGACAGAGCTCAATTTTGCATTGTCATGTGCTCAATCTGTGGTATAAAGTTCATTTGAGTTACATGCGTCCTTCTTGGTGTTGCATTTTCACAAACGTTAGTGTATACATTTTTAACCATTTCACTATTAATTTTTTCAATTCAGTTGTCATATTTAAATTAAATTTATTGTGTAAGCCAACGTTTTTGCTCAATCCAGTTTACGACATGATATTTGAACAAAAATTGAACGACTGTCTTGCAAATAACAAATTTTATTCATCACGTAGGCCTTAACACAAAATAAATAGAACGATCTACGCAATCATATTTATTTTATGAAAATTGGATTTATCCCATTTTCTTACATACAAAACTGAAAAAATCTTGTAAACACGCGACATTAGTGCCCCCTGACGGCGAAAATTGCTAGTTGCCAAACTAAAAACATTGAGCTTCCCAGCCTGGGTAGAATAAACCTTATCCGCGTTCACATGGATACTTTTGAAATCAACCTGTGACAAAAACTTCCCTACGTAAAACTATAATACTGACTTGCCAACCACCCTTATGTTGACAGCAAATATGCAAATTAGTTCATTGTTTTGACCACTTCAGATCCACTTTATTTACGGTTTCAGATATCGCAAACTTTGCCTTGGTGCAGAGAAAGTAGTTATTGGCCGGAGCCTTGCGCGTGGCTTATATGCATATTAAAAAAAAAAGGGGCATAAACTGTCGAAGTAAAAACTCTATATGGGGAATTGAGGTTAAGTCATCGCTTGAATTTTGAAACGGAGAAGCATATACGTAACTGCAGTACCAGCCACATTAGCATACTTCGTAAACATGTTACCGTTGTCCTGACAGATCTCGGCTCACTCTAAGCAGTAATTTGGTAGTGGTTATGAGTCGTAGCATACTGTAAGGAGGCCGTTTCCAACTATTATATTAAAATGCCCATAACACGAAGGAGAACAGAAGATATCCATTCAGAAAAGAGGAAAATATTTCGCTGTAGTATTAACTCAGTTGACAACTGGCTGCATTAAGAAAGAAGTATGGCTGTAGGAAAAATCTAGACCGTTAAAATAGGCACATAATGGTAGGATCATTATTTTCAATACATATCTTTAACATTTCCCGTATTCTTGCCGTTATTCTTTATTTGAATACTTATGCACTTTATATTGTGGTTTAGGAAAGTAAACAGCATGGGTCTTACACTTATTTACAAGGGGCCACGGAGTCTGAGCGTTTAGACTGCTCGCCCCCCAACAAGGTGAACCGAGTTCATTCCCCGACCGGTTCATTCCGAATTTTTGCAAGTGGGAATCGCGCCGGACAATGCCGTTAGTCGGAGGGTTTTCTCTGGGGTCTCCCGTATTTCCGCCCTCTCATTCCGGCGCTGCTCCATACTCACCTCACTTCACCCTCATCGACTCTCAAGACCTCGCTGTTAGGAGTCGCCCAAATCCCTTCACTCACCACTCACTCACTCACTCACTAATTTATGTACGGAGAACGAGAATTTTGTGAGTGAGACGGGAATTTTTGGCGAGCCTATGAGGGAATTTTGAACTTGGATGATATGGCAACCCTGTATGCGACGGGGAGGGGGACAAGGGCAGCGAACGGCGAACAGGCTGGTCATTGTTTTCGAGCGTCGTGACGGGGCAGTTCGGCGCAGCGACGAAGAGCGACGGGGCACGACAGCGGGCTGGTCTTGTGTGCCACAGGACGGTACTGGCTTTCTCGTACCTTACACGTTCTTACGACGACTTGCGAGGAGGGCAAGGGGAGGGAGGCTAGTCGCTACGTACAAACAAGCCGGCCGCACCGCAGCGTGACCTTGAGGTGCCTTGCCCGGCCCGCGGCGGTACTCCACGCAACTCTTCGTCTTTCTGCCGCGTCGCACACTGCGTATAGAGTGCGCATCATTGCTGCACACCAACCGTTCCCAATTTCGTGGTCTATAGGCGGTTCACGGTTACTTCACACTTTTCTGAAGCCATGCTAAGGTTCTGCTTTCAGGATGTTCCTCCACCTCATGCAAAAAATAGCTTAACTAAGGTTGTGAATAAAACGAAATTTCTCACGGGAGAGTTTGGCAAAGGGAAAATTTCTGCTGGTAGGTGCGTAGTGTTCCATAAGGTAATTTTTAATTAAAATTTTAAGCTACGTGAAAAAACAAAGAAGAAACATTTCACCTGATTACGAAGTTATATTTGATTTGTGATTGTTACAATTATCCTGTTTTGTAACGTTAAAAATAGTAAATGTCTGGTAGATAGCCGACACTGCGTTTACCTAGTGGCGAAAACTTTTGGTTGCGTAAACTTTTAACATTGAGTTTGCCGACCTGCAGCAAAAGTAACCGTCATCAAGTCCTAGAAAATTACACCAAAAGACATCGCACCGTATTCGTGCGCATTCAGTTTAATAACATTTCGCATGAGATCTAATTCTTACTAGGCATTACCAACACACCTATTTTCTCACTGTTGTTATTCATATTAATTATAAGTAAAATATTTTGATTTATAAATAATATAAAAATAACATTTTATTTTAACAATAAAAAAGGTACTTTTAGGTTACCGGGAACATGACATATTTAGGAAATAATCAAACACGTCATACGAGGGGTGATTTTTGAAAGGTTCTATATTCAAAAAGTGTGAAGTAACCGCGAATAACTATGCCAAGCCTGTAGCCACAGAGTTAACATGGGGAACCAAAAGCGAAGAAATCCGTTCACTGTTACTTCACACTTTTCTGAAGCACTGCTTAAGTTCTACTTCCAGGATATTCCTCCACCTCGTGCATACTAAGCTGAACTAAGTCTGGGAAAGTACACCAAAAGGACAACGCACCGCATTCATGAGCACTTAGTTGTTATACTATTTGACATGAGAACTATTTCTTACTAGGCGTTACAAACACACGCGTTTTCTCACCGCTTTCAATTCACATTTATTGTAAATGAAATTATATGATTTGTAAACAAAATATGAAAAACTTTTCAATTTAACCAAAATAAAGTTACTTTTATGAACACAAGTAAGTATAAAACGGTTGTAATATTAAGAAAATAACTAACACCTCATACAGGGGCGATTTTTAAAAGGTTTGATTAAAAAATTGTGAAGAAACCGCGAATAGAGTATAGGTGACATTTCTTAAGAAATACTGGCGCGTTAAGAAATATGGCCAGTTTTAATGTTTGATTATTTTTTTTGTTATAAAATTTAATTACTAAACGCATGACGACTACGGAGTCTCCTAATGTATCGCTTCACAGTGCAGGAGAAACAAGCAGCACGCCAGAGAAAGAGAAAGAGATGGGGACGGACTGACAGCTACTGTTGTGTCGGCGTCCTTGAATATGGCATTCGCAGCGGGGAAGTGACAAGCTATTCCAGGTTCACAACCGAGCCGCAGAGCGTTAAGTTGACCACCTGGGTATAGGCTGTTCACGGTAAAGCGAGCGCTTTTGAGACACTTGAGACACTTAGTTACTTTTTTTCTTATCAGTCATTTTTATCCTTCCACCACGTTTTAAAATAAATATTACCGTGGATGTAATAAACACGGTGTGTATATTTCGCCGGACTATAAAGTTAACGTCCAAGGCTACAATAATATATATTTATTGACTATTATTCCAAATGAGAGGGCTTCAAAAAGTGCTCACTTTACCGTGAATAGTATATAGGCCGTCGAACTGTGTGCAGAGCTCCAGCAGAAAACGTTCTATTAAAAAACCGTCCAACGTGTCTAGGTCTGCTTACGAATAGCATTTACGAAACGTTACGCGTCTGTAAATGTTTTTCAGTTCCTCCATATCTTTTTAAAACATGTTTTTGTGACAGTGAAAATGTCTCGAACGGGTGTTTTCAATGTCATTTTTAGGCATGAACATTCCGGTACAAAACGTTAAAGAAGGATGCTCATCAAACCTTTATTTTTATTATTGCGTCATAAAATGGCCGGGGTTTCCGCGGAAAGTCTCATAGATGCGCGTTATCGACGGCAAGACTACACGCCAGTTCAGTGCTTTGCGCGTAGAGGCGATGAGAGAGTTGATGCGCATGTCTTGGTCGCCCCTAGCGCTCCCACGCTTTCAGACCTCAGACGTGAAAAAACTCATTCACAAAGGCGACCACCTTAAGTATACAGAGGCGAAATGGCGTGGCGTTTCCTTTGATGTGGGCGAACCCTGTTCTCTGATTGGCTGCGCGAGGCATCGGGAGCGGACCTTGCGTCTGACTGGCTACCGAAAGTTTTCCCCGTTGGCTGGGCTGCCGGCTGGCAAATACGTTTCCAGGCGCGATGCCGTATATCGCAAACTGATGATTCAATCTAATGGAATGTTTAAACCAGCACCAGAACAAAACATGTAAATACTTTTACTTTATTTTTACACGCAATGCAAAACGCACACAACGAAAATAAAGGTTTTCGTTGTGATATCAGTTCGTAAATCAAAAGTGCCAAAAGTGAAACAAATAGAAAAATGATATAATCCCTACCTTAATACGACACTGCGCGAATTTACGTACCGTTCTGTAAGTTCACAATATGCTTCTTAAAATCCGCGGANCCCTACCTTAATACGACACTGCGCGAATTTACGTACCGTTCTGTAAGTTCACAATATGCTTCTTAAAATCCGCGGATACAGTGGCATGCAGTGAATTGTTGCAAGGTAAGCTAGCGTTAGCTCTGTGCTGTATCCTGCTGCATGCGAGTCTGCATTTCCACCACTAAAACGGTAGTTCGGCAGGTGACGCCACGGGACGTGTATATGTATTGGGTCCCTTGCCTGCTCGTTCTGAATAGCCGAAATACATTCAGTTTCCCTAGGCTCCGCAGTGGTTATTGGTTCCTGCTGCGTG
>NQII01000122.1:402667-432866 GCA_002778355.1 Clitarchus hookeri | reverse complement strand
GGCACTGCACTAAGCTGTCCTTGTTCGTTTGTTTTTTACTCGGTTTTCTCGGAAAACAATGAAGTCCTGATTGCTCGACATGTGACAGGACACGCCAACAGACATGAAAACATACGAGCACGCATGGCGCAAGCTGAAAGAGTGTGCCCGGTGCAGGAGGTACGATATCTCCTGAACATCCGCTGCACTGTGCGAAGCGCCACGCTGTCGCCGAACAACAGCTCTTTTCTCTGTGAAAACTGGCTGTTTTTGAAAGCTCTGCTTAAATAATTTGCTCTGGCCATTCTCCCAAAGGTACATGAAATCTAATGGTTGGACGGACCACAGGCACAAAAGAAAGCAAAGACTAGCTGTTGTCACCAAATATGTATATAACATAACGGAATTCCACATACCTATAAAAAAAAGTTGGTAGTAATCATAAAAGAAGCGAGGCAAAATAAATCAAATGTAAGTAAATGAAATAGTAGTGAGGACAGTGTGTTGTACAGATGTATGAAAAAAACTCTAAGAAGCACCACGAAGATAACACAGTAAAAGCTCAGCAGCAGCGAAAACAGAGANACAGATGTATGAAAAAAACTCTAAGAAGCACCACGAAGATAACACAGTAAAAGCTCAGCAGCAGCGAAAACAGAGAAAAGCATGCGCAGAAGTTGGACTCCTTGAAGAAAACAGCTTATATGTACACTAAAGAGAGCAGAGTAAACTGGCGTCTCTTAAGTAAAAATGAGGTGAAATTGATTATATTCAAAGCGTCTACTGTAAGTAAACATAATATAGAAAATCGCCCTCAATGCAATATAAATATTGTACAAAGAATTGAACGTATTATTTTTTTCAGTATTGTGAATTATTATTGTTTACTGAATTTTAAACAGCTGTTTACCAAATGGCCACTTTACCCTACTATGGCGGGTAAAATGGCCACTGACTGGCCACTTACGTTATTCGCGTTTAACAGTTTCTTCTCGTTGATATATAATATACATTCATCAGCTGGGGGCCAAATTAAATACAAGTAAGTAATCAAAACCTATACAAACACGCTTCGGCCATTGCCGAGCGCTTGAAAAAAAAACTCGTTATTCCAGCTGTTCCCTAGACGTGACGGTGCAAATTCCCACCGTTACTTTTCATGACGAATAGTTCATAAATTAATATTTATTGCAGCCTTAGACGTTAACCTTAGAGTCCGGTGAAATATACACACTGGGTTTATTACTTACATGGCAATATTTATTTGAAAAAGTGGCGGAAGGATAAAAAAAGACTGATATGAAAAAAGTAACTAGGGCCTCAAAAGTGCTCACTTTACCTTCAACAGCCTCTAGTTAAGTTGGCAGTAATTTAATTAAAATACTTCTGAGACTTGACGTAGTATTGCGAGTGTAATATGTAAATTTATTGCTACTGAAGTCAAGGTTTGCTGTTTTGTACGCATAAGAGCAGGCTTTTGCATGTTATTAAAACATTTACTTTCCTGAAAATGGCACGATTTCCGTTTAGAAGGTGCATGAAAAAAGTAAGATGATCAATGACAACCCTAATAATATATATAGCGGAAGGATACGAAATGAGAGGGAAAGTAAATCCCATGCAAGGGTTTTCAAAACCGTCCAGTTATCCATGAGTATATTCGCGGTTTTTTCACACCTTTTTGAATCAAACCTTTGAAAAATCACACCATGTATGAAGTATTTGGTTGTTTCCTATTTATGTTATGTATCACAAGCTTTTTATACTTTTGTTAACATGAAGTGCCTTATTTTTGGTATAATTGAAATTTATAAACTAAAACAGTGAGAAAATAGGTGTGTTGGTAGTGCCCAGCAAAAAATATTATTAACCTGAGTGTGAACGAATGCGGTGCGTTGTACCTTTGGTGTAATTTTCTATACTCGGTTAAGCTTTGTTTGCTTGTGGCGGAGGAATATCCTGAAAGTAGAACTTTAGCAGGGCTTCAGAAAAGTTGGACGTAACCGTGAACGGACTATATCAGCTTTTGCCACGGATTAAATGTTTCTAATTCTGCCGCCGAATCCTGAAGACGGCTTCCGGCCATTGAAAGCTATCGTCAGTCCTCGGCACCCCGACGTCATGTCCAAGTGACTAAACCAGACGCGAAGCTGCACGTGAGTTTAGACTATACGGCAACCGGTTCTTTCGAGAAGTGTCGTTGCTTTTTTTCTGGGTTCGAGAGCAATTATCTCCATGTTTATGTCTCGACGGGCTGATAAGTTCCCTATAATTCAACAGTGTCCGGTGAGATGTGAAATTTTAGTATCCGTGGCCTAATATACATGCAAAACGCGAATAAAATTAGCACGTGGAGCTGAACGATAGCGTAACCATCTTGTACTCATGAATAAAAATGCTTTACGACGTAGCATCTGGATCAATAAACGCATATAATTCTTACTTGTGGCCTCGTCCATCAGAAATTTTAATTTTAAAACGACACAGAATCTAAGTTGTATTCAGATTCATTAATGTTCTCAATTAGCAGGGATACTAAAATTGTAACGTCTGGACTGATATAATACCGTTTACTTTTTTGGAGAGGCATGGAGTAAAAAAAAACCCACGTACCTCTTAGCAATTATAATTTTAAAATTCGCAGTGATTTAAATACAAGCTTGATAACAGACAAGTAAATTATATCTTTGTAGAGAATTACTAAAATTAAACTTTTCCTAATTTCGACGTATGCCTTCTGTGGGCTTCTTCAAACTTTGCTATTACATAAACATATTTAAACTTCTTTAAATACAGGATAGTACAGTACTTTCTTTCAGTGTGCCCAGTAACACGCATACGTGTCAGCAAAGTGTTCGCGTTGGGAGTTGCCATGCATCCCACTGCTCGCAGGCTCAGGAACTCCAGACGTATCGAAGCTTGTAGCTGCGAAGTGTGCACGTTTTTTCCGTCGAGTAACCAGCCATGCCGCGTTTCCGTTCCGGACCGAGGCGCTGGGCGGCTGACAAATGTCCAGTGGTAGCAACATAAACGCTAGCACAAGACGTGGCAGTAGCAGGCGGGTAGGTAGTTCGACAGCGAGGTCATCAGAGACGGAGCAAGTCGCTCAGAGAATGAGGAACGGGGAAGGAAACGGCCACGGCGTGTCGTGAGTAACCATCCCAGCATTCGCCTGGGGCGATGTCTGGAAACTATGGAAAACATTAAGCCCAACCTACATACGGTATTCACATGTGCACGCTCGCTGAGGTGCAATGACAACACAATTCCCCCTCTTTATAATTTTAATTATTTTCACGGGCACGATCGTCTGAGATCTTGCCGACGAGCATACGCGAGAAGTACACTTAAAAAGTGATCGGTCTGTAAAACGTGCATTCATACAAAACGAAACTTACATGTGTCCAGCATAATTAACTTAACATTCGCAGAACAGCTCAAATAATAATGCAAATACAATTACATATATCTTTAAAATTCGTGTAATATTGCATTATTGCAATATATTATTTTATCACACGGCACGTTAGTATAGTTTATCGCAGTAATTTACTGCTCTGTCTCGAAAGTGTTTTTTTTTTATTTTTACTATTCGCAGGTACGAAACTCGGTTATTGTGTCACCGCTACAGATGCCAGTGACTTGCGCGTCCAAGAAGCGGGACGACTGACAGCGTGCGATCACATGTTGCGAAGGTGAAATGTTGTGACGTGTTTGGTCCATTGACAGCTCTCACCTGGCGCAACTAACTCCTTCCAGAAGCTCTAGGATTCTCTTCCCCATCAAGAGACGTCTCTGTGCTAAGTTAGGTAATCTCTGGGCACGCTCAAGTGCGGAACCAATTAGATTTTTTAATGAAAACCGTTTTTACATGATTTTTGACCTTGTGGCGGTATCTTCCTCTGGTGGAAGACTTATTGCAAAAAGCATAGACGACCCCCCCCCCCCCAGCAAACCTTGCCGGATCAGGTGGTTAGTGAGTGAAGAGAGAATGAAGAGATTTGGGTGACTCTTAACAGCGAGGTCTTGAGAGCCGATGAGGGTGATTTGAGGTGAGTATGGAGCAGCGCTGGAATGAAAGGGTGGAGAAAACGGGAGATCCCCGAGAAAACCCGCCTAACCTAATCGTCGGGCTCGATTCCCACATGTGAAAATCCTTGAGCGACCCGGCCGGGGATATGCTATTATTTGTGTTATCAAAAGCAATAATTGTTAACAGGTTTAGTTTATTCACGTTTATTTAGGGCCCAAAATGTTGATTTTTTTTTTTTTAATGCTTCATTAATATCAAAGTACTTATAGACTGAAAGTGGTCAACCAATAAATATAACATTATCATCCCTTAATTATACAGAGAATGGCTACTGCATAACACGAATTTCAACTAAGAATTTACATGAAAAGAAACCATGTAGGAAAAAAGTTTACATTACTTTTCATAACATGCTTGAGCAGCCCCTCTTCCCCCTCCTAGCCCGTGGTACAGCGTTCCGTTCTTCGTAGGCCCCTCTCTGCTTCTCCCTCGAAAAACGAGAAGCCAACCCTTACATCTCTTCCGAGTTACGCTCTCGAATATTTTTCCACGTTGATGAAGTGTAGACAGCGTCCCAATGTGACGTAACATGCTGCACGCACGTCTCCATAAGCTCGTGATTACAGCATGACNGAACCGTTGAGGGAGCCAGTAAAGCCGACCCACTTACATTTTAACTCCAGCTCACCCACCTGACAGAGGCGACGGCGCGAGCGAGTACAACGGGGCACTGACACCCAGGTAAGACTCCGCGTGCACGACGTCAGCAGGCAATCTACGTAGTTTCTCGTAGAACAGAAACCATGGTACGGGTTTTCTTAAAAAGGTGCTTGTGTAGATGTGAACACCGTCACACCCTTATGCCTGTACGACGTGTCTTATTGTTCAAAGCAAGCAGTCTTCAAATTAATCTGTTAAACGTGTTATGTCCGGTACATTTTTTTTTAATGCATCCAGTAATTCTATAAAGTACGATGACTTACCTGTAATTTCTCTCTATTTTATTTCAATGCCAACAACGTCTACGGAAACTATGAGCACATATCAACAACACTTCCACTTGACTCGGACAGTTGGCATTGCTGTCAGANTCAACAACACTTCCACTTGACTCGGACAGTTGGCATTGCTGTCAGAACAGCATAGATGTAGGAGCAACAAACTTTTCAAAAGTAGCAATACGCCTGGGGCGTATCGGAGTTCGTTAGAAATTTAGCTTTTGAATAAAAACAAAATAAGTAAATTTATTTATAATGATATAAAAATGCACACAGCTAGCATATTAAACATTAAACTGCCCATCTACTGTATATTAGTAACACCTATTATTCATATCAGCGAGCGCAATATTTAATGCAAANAAACATTAAACTGCCCATCTACTGTATATTAGTAACACCTATTATTCATATCAGCGAGCGCAATATTTAATGCAAATTTCTTATATAATAACGCCCTTATGCTAGCCACCGTTTTTTTATATTCTCTTATTATTTACACATATAAGATCAAAACGTCCATTGTTATACATCAACACCATTCCAAATGTCTGCCACTCACACATCATGTTTCACTTTCCAACAGTCAAACCGGTCACTCTCTTTCTACTATCCAGATGTTCGTAGCCTTCATTGGCTAGTTGTTGCGCCGTCGCTCGTCGCCCCGATGGCACTACACACCTGGCACTAATTTCCATACGAGACTCCCAGACTCTCGACTCCAAGGCACACCGCAGCTTACATAGCTGACCCGACCACCTGGCCCAGAAGGTTCGTCACTCCAAGAGTCACGATGAGAGGGAAGGAAGGCGATGACCAGAAAATTAGCGTATCGACTGCCCAAACCATTCAATTTTCCAGGATCAGGAGCGGCATCAATTCCCATGCCTTTATCGTAGTACGCGTCAATATCCCGTGGTACTTTCGTTTGGAACCATGCATTCTATTCTCTAGTTACCAGTGATAAGGTGAGCCCGACGTTGGGAAGGGACGACGAGAGGCCGCATGTGTTTATACACTAATGCATGTTTTCCTATATAATGTGGTGGTAATAAAGAAAAGCACCTAGTGGGAGTCTTCTGTGATTCCGACTGTTGGTGACACAAGTCTGGTAACACAAACTGGTAACAAGCGATGCCACAGAGTAGGTAAATACACAGAGGCGAAATTGCACGGTGGTTCCATAGATTTGGGCGACCCCATCCGCCGATTGGGGTGCGAGGCTCTGGGACCTAGCCTCATGTCTGATTGGCTACCGCGTGTTGCCAAAGATTCCCTGTTGGTTATGACGGATGGCAAGTNCTGGGACCTAGCCTCATGTCTGATTGGCTACCGCGTGTTGCCAAAGATTCCCTGTTGGTTATGACGGATGGCAAGTCAGTTACCACGTGATGGTTAGCAAACGGTGTTCCGACATGTTTCTGGCCAGTGGCGGGTGTGGCCATACTTCGCGTTTCATCTGGCTGTTTCACTTCTCTATACTTGCCTACTCCGTGGTAATGTTGTCGCACAACGAGACATCGGGATAATGGCGACAGTCCTACCCACACAACATCTCTCAGGAAGGGCTAAATAATTAGTGTCCACCTTCTGCAAGGACGTAACGTGGAGGGAAGTGAGAGATACCCGCTGCACGCTGAGGGAAATCGAGTACTTAGAGAAAAACGTAATGGGATGAGATAGAGGCGGGAAAATATTAAAAGGTATCATCTTGGAGGAGGTGCAAATGTGGTCTTGTCTTTCAGAGATGATGACCTGCAACGATATATGACCCAAGTACTGTAATGACGTGTTTACTTAGTGTACGTAACCGCTTAATTTATACACGTAATAGGTTTCGGTAATTGTAGTTTTCATACAATTAGCATGCAATTAGCTTTTTATATTACGTTTGTTTCGCATCTGTCGGTAATCGAAGCAGCATTAAGAGCGTAATTATCTTTTCACCTACCTCAGTACTTACACTAACCGCATGATTCAGGGTTCGGATAGGTAATTGCATGTATTCAACCTTCCGCTACCTCTTCTCGTGTTCTTTCTCAAAACAGTATAGCAATTAATAAAAATATTTTATTTTAGTTGTAAATATGACAGCTTTAAGGAAAATTTGCTTTAATGAAATGTAATTATTATAATCTTGCCGTTGTTGGACCAATAACGACATTGCTTTGCTTTTATAGTGAAGGGGAGGGGGATAATGCGGCTATAACTGAGTGTATGAACCGTACAGGGAATATGGGACAGAGTGCGCGTTTCAGATGCGCAGTGGCATGTTATGTTCCGCAACATTGAACAGCCATCTTCCAATAACACTTTCGAAACCACGTGACTTTGAGTAAAGTCAGCAAAATGTTTAGATAAATAAGTGCTTTAAAATGTTAGTACACTTCTCCTCGCAGAGCTATAACTAGAATAGGATATAAAGGTTGTTCACCGTTAAATAAGCACTTTTAAATGCAACCCTTGAAACATGTAACTGCCCCTGCCTTCATGTATTTTAACCGGCACACTGAATAACATGCAACCAGTTAGGTTGGTAACGAAGGAGGGAAATCAGTTCCATTTGTTTAAGGTTAAATTAAAAGTGTTCGGAAAACATGTGTGTGCCGAAATTATTAATTTTGCTTTCTCTTATTTTTAATGCATTTTAATGTAAGAATGAGCAAATATGTAAAATGTTTCATTTTATAATAATTTTACAGCTTTATTTGACCGACGCATGAATAAAATGATCAGGCCATGGCAATGTTAATTTTACATAATAGCTGAAGAACGCACAAAGTGCATGCAAGTAGATCAAAAGCAGGGCTTTCAAAAGTGTTCAGTTTACCGAGAACAGATTATAATCAAGTTGCACGCAGTATTACTATTTTTTTAAAGCACGGATTTGTGCAACAAATGGTATGTCACTTTTTGAACACGTAATCTTGTCATTTATTATCACAGTTCGTAAGACAGCATGCGAACAGGACGAAAATAGGTATACCCTATCATTAGTGTATGGAGCATTTAATGTTACAGTTGGCAACGTATTTGGAAAACTAGTTATGTTATTAGCCACGTTAAAATCACAAATTTCAAAATACTACAAACTGAATAACAATTATTCTTGTTTTGTATACTCAAAAGAGAAGGGAATTGCGTAATATTGACATTGTTGCTGCACATCTTAACCGTATCACTTGGTCACTGTTAGTCACTGAGTTCATTGTAATAATGACTTAATATTTTTAATTTTTACGGCTGTCGAAATGATACATTATGAATTGGAAGAAGAAATTAATATGAGGCTATTAGGAGTTCTCAGTTAATCTAAAACTAACTATAGTTATCTTTGATAAATGCGCTGGGAAAGTCTTCCATCACATGACAGCCCTACGTCTTCCAACACATTCCAACTGGAAAAGAGGTAGTTATGTGCGACCGGTAACTGAATCAGCGACAGCTTAAATATAAAAGGGCTCGTCACGAGAAGGCAGTATCTAGAAGTGATATGTCCGGGGGCGTAGAGGCTTGTCATTTGTTAAGAACGAAGGCGAGGTTGAGTGTAATTGGCTGCACAGAGCGCACAGCTGGAGACGCCGAGCCATTGTTGGCAGCCCTGCGGGAGGTGCGAACTGCGGCCTGCTAGCTAGTACAATGGCAGCCGTCACTCCCCACTCACGTCAGTGCTGCCAATCATTGTCAATTTGATTTAATATCCGGAAAAATAAAAACGTGAAAGGTATGCAGTTGGATGCTTTGGGCTCTACAATTGTTATTGACTTTTATTTTTAACTTAAGATAAAATTAAGCGATATTTGAGAGACTCATTCCCGAACTTTTAAGTTAAATATAATTTTTCTGTAGTTTAAAATATTCTTATTTATTTCGATTAATAGAGTTGAAACTATATTAAAAATAGAAAGTAACTAGTTTTCTGAAATCGTCGTCGTCAGAGTCAATTGCTTCGTTATTTAGCTGAACATATTAACAATTTAATACCACTTCACATTTCTTAATTTCAGTATAAAATGTTATCAGTATGNAGACTCATTCCCGAACTTTTAAGTTAAATATAATTTTTCTGTAGTTTAAAATATTCTTATTTATTTCGATTAATAGGGTTGAAACTATATTAAAAATAGAAAGTAACTAGTTTTCTGAAATCGTCGTCGTCAGAGTCAATTGCTTCATTATTTAGCTGAACATATTAACAATTTAATACCACTTCACATTTCTTAATTTCAGTATAAAATGTTATCAGTATGTAGGTATTAGTGAGCTATAATTTTGAAAGTTTCAAATATATGCGAAATTGTTTTAGTGAACTAATTATCAGGCAGAGTTTGGGAATCCGATAGTTCCGAAACAAGTTTGTTTGCTGACCACAAGCGGTTTTGAATGAGTTTGTCGCGTTGCATTTCATAAAAGAATCACGTTTGAGACTTCCATACAAAATATCTTCTGTAAAAATATTTGCAGTAATATTTATAAGTTTTTGTTCATCCTAAACCAATAATTAGTTTCAATGCTCTCCACGTGTTAGCTAGTGTTCTTTTCAACAATTTTGCTGCGACATATCTCCTTTCCTTCCCACATCCTACTTAAGTGAACACAATTAAAAATATTAATTCAATTTATAGTACAATCACAATAGTTAAGATGACAAGAAAATGTACCGAGGTCTTTACTTGTATTACATAATGCTTTATTCATCTTTTTTTATTAGGTACTGAAGTATAGTTACTGCCAAACTATTTTTCGCGATGTAATTCCAGTGCTGAATTGACTTCATTACGTTATACAAATTTTCTATTTTTTCCCTTTGTTTTTGGTTATTGCGGGCATGGGGAACAACTTGTAACTCAAGAATTGCGGCTATTACAAGGAAAGAACTCCTCACGTGATTTTCATGAGAACAATTACCTCATGTGGAGATGAATGCCGATTAACCATTAATATTAAACGAAGTTACAGAGCTGCGAATTATAGTTAATGACAAAATGTTCCCACATATCAAGAGGTAGGATAAAATGCGAAAATTTTAAAATAACACTTAGGTTATATTATTATTTTAAGAGTAGTTATCAGAAAAGAAAAATATAATAAATAAGATAAAACGCAACATGAAAAGGCTGTGTTCCATTATCGGTGGCTGGTTCTTTCTGAAAGGAAAATAGGGAAAAAGATCAAACCCTCTTATACATATTGGAAAAAAAAAAGAAAAAAAAAAAAAGTGCCACTTACAGGCGGCTTTTTTCACAAACATGAGTGTAGTTGTCATGTTTTGGTCAAAGATCATACTATATGCACTATACAACTTGTTTTATTTATTTGTCATAAATAATAATTTGTGGCTTTTAGCCCATTTTTAGACATAAATGTGGCTGGAATCAAAGTCAACAAACCAATTTGGGTGGTAGCGTGAGGTGGAGTAACTTTCGCCAGTTAACCAGTGGCAGAGAATACCTGCTATAGCTACTAGATGCAAACACATTTTGGGGAGAAATACTAGAATTACTGGTAACGCTTGACGAAATTATTTATGCTAGCTTTATGTTCCTCAAGAAGAACAAATAACATATGAATTCCCACAAATGCCTCGTTTATATGGACATTTTCCGAGAAAGTTTTTATTGTGTCCGATTACTGCATGAGAAATTTGCAGACACATAAGTGNCGTTTATATGGACATTTTCCGAGAAAGTTTTTATTGTGTCCGATTACTGCATGAGAAATTTGCAGACACATAAGTGAGAACGATTTTGTTTTCCTTAAAAATTTCCAACCCCCAAATTTTTGCCAAGTGCATCTCACATTTCCCACCCTTCTCTCTTTTCCAGTTCCACAGTATTATCAATAACTTTCACTTTCTACCTTATTTTTATTTTGGCACTCTAAATATGACAAGAAGTTCTGTTAAAATTTTCATGACCGTATTACCGGATTAGGACATCAATTCAGAAAGTTTTTTTTTATAAAAATTCTGCTTGGAGATTATTGTTTATTATTTCAATATCAGTTGGTTAACATGCTTGATAGCGTTGCCAATTACTAATTTGTTACAGGAAAAACATTCGACTATCGGCGAAGTACCGAAGAAGTGTTTAGAGTGCTGATACGGCCAAGGCGCATGAAACCTGCAGTAATTTTAAAGCTCGGCTTGACTGACACGCGATGTTGAATTACAAGTTTCTGGCTTATTTTAGTTATTTAGTGACATTTCTTTTGAAACTACTACGCCTACCTGGAAATATACATTTCACTGTAGAGCAAACATAAATTCAGAACTCTCGTGAAGTAATTATAACGTTATCAGTGCAGCAAAATGTAGAAATTATCGGCAAATTCTTGCCGTTTCCGAATTACCAGACAATGTGGGGATAAAATTTAGCGACTACATTTAAATACATTANATCGGCAAATTCTTGCCGTTTCCGAATTACCAGACAATGTGGGGATAAAATTTAGCGACTACATTTAAATACATTAGAATGTAAACTTGCTATAGTAAGAAACTGTAAATTTTCATTGAAAAGAAAGTTACTCCACATAAATGAAAAATTCAATTTGGCGGATTAGATAGCCTCAAACTGTAGAGTTACGGTGGAAGGTAATTTTACTTCGTGAGTTATTCTCTGTTGNGTAGAGTTACGGTGGAAGGTAATTTTACTTCGTGAGTTATTCTCTGTTCTGAAGTTTTTCGCAAATTGCAAAACTTGTGGCAAAACTTAGTATTCTACAGGAAGAGTCATTATAAGGTACCTGGTCCTATTTCCGACATGGGCCAAGACCCGACAACCCCAAGTGTTTTTAAAACAAGCGCCATTTGCAGCTAAACGGCTGTTGCGCGCGCTGTGGTGCTGCCATCTGTTGATAAATATGGAACATTGACTCAGTTGCAGCCATTTTTTCTGCGTCAGTTGATGTTTGTGTATTCATACAAGAGAGTCTTATTGTTGTAAGGTAAACTTCTCACCGTATTTTTTGATTAATTTATCGACGAAAGCTCTCCATACCATATGTTTTCTTGTGGCTTATTGTTTCTTCTTTTCTAGTATTCATAGTAACAGCATATTTCAGATAAACAACTAATGAAACAAGTAACGAAGCGCCATCAAGTACGGTGGCCCCATACCCGTCACTAATGTGGGTTCCCAGACCCTGCACAGTGTNTTCAGATAAACAACTAATGAAACAAGTAACGAAGCGCCATCAAGTACGGTGGCCCCATACCCGTCACTAATGTGGGCTCCCAGACCCTGCACAGGGTTTTTTGGCGTGTTTAGGAACCACTCTGGTGTCGGGTTTAGGATCCCAGGTACTGTACTTCAGACGCATTATCTGTGAATATTCTTTTTTATTTACTATCGTCTAACGAGAATACATAAGCCTTGCAATTAGTTGTTGAAACTAATTTCGGATATTGCAAATATTTATATAGGACTACTAACTAAAATAAACTTATGGACTAAAAATTAACCACATGAAATAATTATGGAATTTTAGCGATATAAAGTTATGTTAGGCGTGCATTACAAACCTGCATCGCTGAAGGTTTGTTTATTGAAATCGGCGAAAGGATTTTGATGGACGACAGGCAATGTCACTCTGCCGTGTAACACTGGAGCTCCAAGCTGAGACTGCAGACTATGGCATTGCTGACCCATCTTCATTTATCATCAACCCACAGCAGAAATGTCAGAGGAATTTGTTGTCATATGATGGCAACAGCTCTGAACACATTCTACTGTCCAGAGTTTTCTCGGGGTGCCGCCCGTTGTGGCTGGAGAATCACACTCGAGCTAGTTGGCGTAAAACTGTGCGGCTGCTGCCCGGCTATACGCCTGGGTTGCCTGAATTGGTGCTGAGCGCTCCGCCCCCCCCCCACAAATGTGGGCGGGTGGTGTTAACGAACAAAGGCTATCAGTCAACCTAGTGTCAAAACTAGTGTGTTGCCATAAGACCTTTGACGGCTAAGTGGGCAGTGCGTGGATAAGGTAGAAGGCAACACCGGGTGGGGCGATGGTTTTCGACCACTTGCCGCGGCCAGAGGCGTAGCCTCCTGAGGCTTTGACCTAAAGCAAGTAACATTACAACTGAAAGGGAGACCTGGTACAGTCTGTACCAGCGTCCCCCAGTAAAAATCTTTACGGGACAGATGGTAGAGAGGAAACTCTTCCTGACCACGTGCACCCAGAACTCTGGAGTCGACAAGGAAAAAGCAGTCTATTACCTTGAAAGGGTTCTAGACTCAGAGATTGTATGGGCCCAGAAGCTGCCTCCCTCCCGGGAGGAACAGGGCTGGCTTAGAAAGATCCCCCCCTCCCCTCATTAGGGGGTAGGATGCAAAAGTGATGGCAAAAGTCGTAATTGAGACCTTTCAAGGGAAATCACAGGAGAAGCTCAGCGTGGGCGATGCTGATGCTTCAGGAAGAAAGGAGACAGATGAGTAAGTAGAGGAGGACGGGATGACACAGCACCCACAGAAGCAGGATTCCGAGAGATAATCTGCTGCACAACAAGGCACGGAACTGACATATGAGGGCATCCAGGCGAGGGCCTAAGATCATACTGTTTGATGTCCCCAGGGAGTATGATACTCCAGAATTTCTGGCGACCTTGTGTGACCAGAATTTTCGGGAGAGTCAGATAGGGAAAGAGGAGATCCTCAAGAACGCCTCAATCCGCTTCAGAACTGGTTTTCGCAGCATTAAGGACAAAGTAAATCTAGTCCTGGAGACCACACCTGCCCTTCTTCGGATGCTTGTGTCTGAGGGGTTCCTCTACACAGGTTTTCAACACTGTAAATTGAGAGATTATCTGGTGCCCGTGAGGTGCTCCAGATGTCAAGGCTATGGGCACATCAAAGACAAGTGCAAGTCCCCAATGGCATGTGCAGGATGCGCAGAAACTAAGCACAAGTTCAGTGAATATGCGAAAAATAATGAGGCTGTTAAGTGTTTTAACTGCTTCAAGGACAAGAAAAAGGAAGNTACAAGTTCAGTGAATATGCGAAAAATAATGAGGCTGTTAAGTGTTTTAACTGCTTCAAGGACAAGAAAAAGGAAGTAAACCACAGGGCAGGATCTCCGGATTGCCCTGTTCGCCAGCGTATGCTTGCGCAGGAACTCGACAGGACCCAGTATGACTGAGTGTCATGCACCGCTACGGATTGGGCAGATAAACCTGCAAAGGGCTGCAGTTCCTACTATGAGTTGTGAAACTCGTCCAACAAATGAAATATTTGGGAATAATAATTCAAACCCGTCTCGCTTTCCATGGTCATGTTCGCTATGCTGTGAACAAGGCTGTAGTGATGTTCCATCGGCTCAGGGCTGTGGCGCCTGCGAACTGGGGACTTGGCTACCACACATTAAAGTTATGTACCGATGTGTATTCCTGGCAGTGGCGAAGTATGCCACAGGTTTATGGTGCCCGGAGGTCAACAAGGTTCATGTGAAAAGGNATGTGTATTCCTGGCAGTGGCGAAGTATGCCACAGGTTTATGGTGCCCGGAGGTCAACAAGGTTCATGTGAAAAGGAATATGATAAGTGCGCAGCATGCTGCGTTACATGCCATCACTAAGGCCTACAGAACAGCATAAAACGACGCCTTACAGGTACTTGCCAGAGAGCTCCCACTTGACCTCCTCATAAAAGAGCGAGGTGAGATCAGTAGAAGAAAATGTGTGGATCCGATCCCCCCAGAGGATGTGAAGGCTCTAAAAGGAAGAATTTTAGATGCTTGGCAAGAACANGAAAATGTGTGGATCCGATCCCCCCAGAGGATGTGAAGGCTCTAAAAGGAAGAATTTTAGATGCTTGGCAAGAACACTGGGAGAGCTCGGAGAAAGGCAAGCTAACTTATGACATTCTCCCCGATGTTCGGTTGAGGCTGCGCATGAGGTGGGTCTATAGCTCGCAGTTCCTGACCGGGCACAGGAATTTCAAGGCAAAGCTGTCCTCGATGGTTTTAGTACAAGAACCTAACTTCGTTGTGTGCGGGGTACCGGATACCTCCATACACCTCCTAACGGATCGCCCAAAAATTGAGGACTTTCGCGCTTCTTTTGAGGGTTATCATGTATAACTAGACCTCCGGGAAATGCTCTCTAGTAGAGTTCTGGCACCAATGGTGCTAGAATACCTTACGGAGGCTGGGAANAACTAGACCTCCGGGAAATGCTCTCTAGTAGAGTTCTGGCACCAATGGTGCTAGAATACCTTACGGAGGCTGGGAAGAGGAATGAGAACTTTGACGTGTGGTGGTTAAACCAGAGCTTAAACCACAAAATAGGTGTGGGCAGGGACGATCCAGAGAGCAACAATTCTGAAAATGACTGAACAACTGTTTCCAACTGTAATCTTGGAAGACAATGAGAGAGAATCTGGTCATCCCCCCTCACCAACACCGATAGAAGAAACACCAGAAGTGATGGTGCCCATTGTGCTGCAGGCACAGGTACCACAGTGGACTTGGTCTATCCTGCAATTGGTAGACCCAGATGAAATTTAACCAGATAAGACAAACCCATCTGATGAAAAAAATCCAGAGAGGCCAAATGATGGATGGCTCTGTGCATNAAAATTTAACCAGATAAGACAAACCCATCTGATGAAAAAAATCCAGAGAGGCCAAATGATGGATGGCTCTGTGCATGTAATCCAGTCTTGTACGAAAAGGGAGGGCTTTGCTCATCTTGCACGCAATATGAGCAAACTCCTAAGGGACCAGAAAAGAAGAGCAGTTTACGCTCTTGGGAAGGCATTGGAAACTGAGGAGAGAGAGAGGAAGGTAGCGATGGATGATAGAACCGAAAGGGAAGTCTCTCTGCTCAGAGCACAGGTGAGAAGAAACGAAATTATACCTTTCTCAGAAAGAATCGTTACCATTGAGTAGCCATTCAACCAGAACACCGTGGATGCTGCGGTGCAGGCCTGCCCCTTGGAACCCACCCGAAAGAACCCTGGTAACTCTATGATGAAGTCATACGAGGCACCAAGATCTCAAGACTGGAGGAACCAGACATCCTGATGGTGGCAGTAGCTCTGCTGGTAAGATATATGGACGGGGGAGAGAAGATCCTTTTCGCCCACATGGAGTGTGTGGACAGGTTGACCGTCGCCCAGGTTGGTCTGCCCACAAACAAGNGATGGTGGCAGTAGCTCTGCTGGTAAGATATATGGACGGGGGAGAGAAGATCCTTTTCGCCCACATGGAGTGTGTGGACAGGTTGACCGTCGCCCAGGTTGGTCTGCCCACAAACAAGGAGGCACTTCTGAGCTGGCTCAAGGAGTGCTTCTGGAGAAGGAGGGAAATATTTGACCAATTCCAGATCTTTAAGGATGCCATCCGCATGTACGGGAGGCGTATTTTTGATCATAGTAAGCCCTTTACGGGGTATACTGTGGTCAGATATGAGTCCTTCACTTCGGTTGGCTCCTTGAAACAACCCGGACCCGACAAACCCAGATGAGACACCACTTCCTGGAGAAGACTTGTTCTTTTTCCAGGAATACCAGATGATAACGACCCCAGCAATGTCCCAGGAATGCGACTTGGATGATGGAAGGAGCGCAGCTTCTAAGAAAAGGACTGACGGGATGGTCTATGAATGGGTAGATGAATGGTGTGTAGAATGAGACCAGCGATGAAAGTCTACAGTGTGGTTAGAACGATGCCCCTGGCACCCCGAGGACGAGGAGGCGGCGAACAATTCTGGCTTACCAGTTGCTCCCCAAATCTAAATCCTAACACAGCCCGGGTGCACTGGGCCGAGATTGTGCTAAGAGTATGCCGTCATGCTTAAATTTTCCCGTGAAAGAAAGGCAAGCGCGAGCGCGAATAGGAATATGTGCGTGTAAGTATTTAGATTTGTGTTTTAAATACATTTCGACCATCATGACAGATTTCAAAATTCAAAGTTCCTGGTGGTGCCCTGCGATCAAAAAGAGCCGATTTAGATCTTGGCTTGCGGGAGTTTAAANGGTATAACCTTTTAATAGGTATCGGCCACCAGGAGGGGAGGTTGGTGAGGCCAGCGCCGGTTCCACCGGGAACTTTGTCCAGAATTACTTCTGTTCCTACTGGCTCTGTTCCTCAAACACCTCTCTGTTCATCTGAATTGCCTGGATCATCTAAACCGTCACCCCTCCAAACTCCTTTCTCCAGCATCCTTTCATCTCCAAAAAAAAAGCAGACCGCAAAAATCAGTGAACAAGTCTCTGAACTACAAGGGTCAGCGCTTAACAATTGATCTATTAAAAGAACGCGCATCAGCTCAAGCAGCAATTGTGGCTTGAAGGGGGAAAATAACGACGAAGTAAACAAACCTAACTAAAAACAAACCATCAAGGAATGAGAACGAAATAAATCAATCACTACAAACAGCAAGTGTCGCCATTTTGCAGCAAGGAATTCAAAAAGACTCCTGGTTTTGCTTCTTGTGCGAAGAGGATCTTCAAGACGAAATTATATTGTGTCAAGAATGTGTGCTATATGTACACACAGAGTGTGGTGGTGTTAAGCCAAAACAAAAGGATGAGAGACTTTTTTATACATGCCCTGAATACAGAGAATAACTTAAAAACACTGATTGCCTTTTTTAAATCGTGTTAAATTCTTTAGATTAGTAACAATTTTTTACTGAATTCATATTTCCAAAGAAATTTTAATGCGAATATTTTTTGTGTAAGTTATGTTAAAGATTTTATGTCCATATTCATATTTTTTGTTCTATTTCGCAGCCTAACAGTGAACTTTGCTTAGTTGTGTTTAATGTTTGCAAAATAAGTTGATTGTTATTGAAGATCTTGAATAGAAACATTTATTACATTTTAAGTGACAACCTATAATGTAAAAATTTAAAGAAGAGTTTTGTGAACAGGAAAATGGCAAATAGATAAAAAAAAAAAAGTGATGTTTGTAAAAATGCTATGCTAAATAAAAAAAGTACAGTGTAATGATGGTGGTCTTAACTCCGTCAACCTCATTTGTACGATGGATGCTCTTAAATCCGACACCTTCAATTTTCAAAGCTTAACACGTTCAACACGGGTTCTAGACCCGACACTCTTAAGTTGTGTGGTCGAAACCAATTTCTACATTTAAGATAAAATTAAGGGAAAAAAAAATTATTTAAAAAATTTTTATTTTTAATATCTGGGCAGGAATTATAACCTAAGATAAAGTGTTCAAGTTTATATGAAATAAAAATCAAACTATTGCACTGTACTGTCAGATTTAGGAACACGTGGTCCTTGATCCAACATAATGATAACTGCCTGTAAAAACTTTCTAACTCCTTGTACATTAAATCTCGAACATTTTCAGACATGCATTTCCTATTACAACACATTATAGAATGCCTGTGGTTTTTTTTGGAGCTTTTATCTTCGAATACCAGAATTTGGTGAGGTATCAAACGTTAAGGTGTCGGGAATAAGGTCAGGTACCTTATTCACACCAGTCAAGGTAACCTGAAAACAGTTTATATGATAATTACTNTCTGTCACGTTTAATGATTCTCGTCAGTCGTCGTTTGTCCTGTTCTTTCACGATATTTTTCCGGCCGCAGCGATGTTGAAGATGTGATGTTTTACCGGATTTCCGATGTTTACGGTACACTCGTGAAATGGTCGTACGCGAACATCCAGATGTTATCGCTACCTCGGAGATGCTATGTCCTATCTGTAAATTTATATTTTGTTAATTGCTGATAATGTTCTTTATAGTTAAGAACTACTATTAGCATAGCAGGTTTGACAAACGGAATTCCGCTTTTCCNATTCTCGTCAGTCGTCGTTTGTCCCGTTCTTTCACGATATTTTTCCGGCCGCAGCGATGTTGAAGATGTGATGTTTGACCGGATTTCCGATGTTCACGGTACACTCGTGAAATGGTCGTACGCGAACATCCAGAAGTTATTGCTACCTCGGAGATGCTATGTCCTATCTGTAAATTTATATTTTGTTGATTGCTGATAATGTTCTTTATAGTTAAGAACTACTATTAGCATAGCAGGTTTGACAAACGGAATTCCGCTTTTCCNAATTGCTGATAATGTTCTTTATAGTTAAGAACTACTATTAGCATAGCAGGTTTGACAAACGGAATTCCGCTTTTCCTTTCAGAATGAACACCGTATATTTTTCGACACCACTTGGCAGTGGAAATATATCTAGGAAATATGTCGGCGTATAAGCAATAATTTTCATGGGATGAAAACAGACGCAGCTATTGAATGATGAGTGTGATTGCGTCCTTACAAAAACATCCAGTACATGTTCAGGTCATTATTTTATCAGGGGATTTTCTCCTTTATGAACTATAATTTCTGGGAACAATGAATATCATAAATATATAATTTCGTACGTAATATCTAGAAGTTGTTGAACGAAATAAAAATCTCACCGCACGCTTTATCACCTAACAACTTACATGATAGTTTTTATAATTGAAATGGTAGTTAGTGTCACTTTCATAGGATGAATCTATTTAAGATATTTTTAACAAAAGATTTTTCAGCAGCTATGAAAATTACCATGACGTAAGTTTTGACAGAAACTAAGATCTATTACGCGATACATGAATTGTATGTGTATGTAAACATCACTTGACTGTGTTCAGTAGATATAAAACAGTGGTTGCTTTCTGTAATATCAATTATTCTAATTGTATGTCTGGGCTCAAGAACATTATGGACTGGATTTTAACGAAAACATTTCGAGTTGCGGCTTACCAATACGAAAACAAAGCCGAACTGGTCTTGCGCATTTTAGCAGCGCCGTTCCAGTGCCGATGGCGCCACCATCGACAGTGTTGCCACGATGTGGCGGGAAATTTTAACTAGTTAAAACGGACCCATGGTCCAAACATCCTTCCCGCCTTAAAGGGTACTCACTTCAACGCTAATCAGTCCCATTGACGATATACAAAGTTATGAGACAGAACAATCAATATTTACACAAACGGGTTCCATATACACAGATGGATCTCTTGGCCGTGTACTAGCTGAGGGGAAAAAGACACCTCTTAGCAGCTGGTCTGGTGAAAGTGCCTTGCTGGGTACGAACCCCAGCGACGTGCACAACATCGTCTGCCCCAGGGTGGATCTTAACTATGCTGCCAAGCTTCCACCGCAATCTTTTACCAAAACCAGACTGCCTTCAGCTATGCTGTCTTCTCCACTGGTCCACTTAACCTTGGGCTGGAGATTATGGAGGTACTCCACACGCCACCGCTTCCAAAACGACTGGTGGATCTGTTGTAGGAGTGACCACCTAGTCAACCTGTTGACCGGAGTTGACGACATGTCCAGTTCCGGCAATATCTGGGCTGGACCCATTGTAAGAAAGCGAGTGGGAGTTAGTGCAGAGAAGTCATTAGGATCACTCGACAATGGGCACATAGGTTTTAAAAAAGGAGTGTTGCCTCAATCTGGGCTAAAACAGCGCTCAGTTCTTCTTGTGTCAGCAACTGGGTACCCACAACTTTCTTGAGAATGGACTGATACCTGCCTCCCAAAGTCCACTGAAGTGAGAAGCTGCTGGAGGGTTGAAGTGCCATGTAACCTTGTGCTCTGCTAAACTGTCTACAAACTGCTTGCGAGTGTAACTAAGAGCAAGAAATGTTTGCACTTCTTCCAGCTGATGGCTAGCTCCGGCACTTATATTCTCATTTTTCAGTTCCAATTTTAACTATACATTCAAATCATTAACGATTAATAAATAATACATATATATATATATGTATATTATTTATAAATGCTACTATTTTTATATCCGCAAACGGATTTTTACTGTCACTAAACTGATCCGAAATTTTTTTTATATTATTGTAAGACGCCAGAGGCGTATCCGAGTTCGTGAGGGATGGTGATCTCAATAAAAATAAAATAACTACATTTGATTTTTTATTTATTTACACAGCTGTTATTTACAACATTAAGCTTACTTATGTCCACTATTACTCTTGTTATTCTCAGTGAGCGCAGTCGGCTCTCAAGACCTCGTTGTAAAGAGCCGCTAAAATCTCTCAACTCAACTCTGTGAGCACAATATTCAATGTCTCTCTCAGTTCTAATTAAAGTCCTTATCGTTGTCTCTATATTGGTTACAGTCATTTAATTCACACTCATTATTTACACATATTCAGTCTGTCCATTGCCATAATTCCATCCAGTTCAGTAGTCCCGCCCGCCAGTCACACTCTCCACTGTACCGATGCTCGCAGTCCGCAGACTTCACTCTCGCTGGTCACTGTCGCCACCACTCGTCTTTGCTGACTCCACTATTCGCTATCTTCGCACACCTGTCGCTCAAGGTCGCACAATCATTCAAACTCTAAAACATTCGACTCGGAGGCCTGTCGTGACTTAAGTAGTCTTGCTGGCCCGTTCTAGAAGGTTTCTCACACGCCGAGTCCCGCCGAGAGAGACTAGGGCAAATACCAGAACATTCTTGCATCGATAACCCTAGAAATTCAGTCCGCTGAAGGACGGGAGTGCGCGAGTCCCTATATGCTTACCTCGCACATGTGGTGAATCGCCTTTTTTTTTTAGGGTTTGGGATAATTGGCGTGATTTAAATTATTTCCATTGCTTGATAATCATTCAAGTACAAATAGTATCAAAATTACTTTATCCAAGGAGACAAGTACACAGTGGTGTATTGGATAACGTGGTGGGCTGTTAAAAACAAGGTGCACGAGTTCGCACCTACTATGCAGCAAATATACTTTCATATCGTACACTGTGTTTAATTGTGGATTAAACGAAAATTACAAACGGAAATTAGTTGACAGTTACTGTAAAATTTTTTATTTCTCTAAGATAATTATGCTTATTTGATATATAAATTATGTTTAACATATAGTAAAAACTTGGCTAGAGATCCATATGCCATCTAATGTCTGTGAAGTGGTACATCGATGGCCCATTGATGTTGGAAGCTTGTGGGCCATGCTTCGGTCATTTGTGTTCCATCACACCAGGGCCAGTTATGTACAGAGTATGGCTAGTTAAGTTGTGCCACTTCAGATTCAGCAATGGTGCCAGGGGCATGCCAGCTGTTGGCCACCTTTTTGCCAGGTTGGCATCCGATTCTAAACCATCAATGGACCATGTGTGTTTTGCTACACGGGGAGGTACGACTGTGGGTTGACTGCAGTCTGTGTTTACATGCAGACGAGTGTACTTTGTCAGTCTGGATGTAATCGAGTACATCTGCCACGGAATGTGCGGATATGGTTTTTGTGTACGGACAAGCCAATGGAAACAATAGGGAAGCAGCACGATTGTATCGGGCATCCCAACACTGTTTTGTTTGCTATGTTCGACTGAAAGTTTGAAACATAGCCCTGGATACAGCCTGTATAGGTGCTGTAATGAGAAAAAAATTTTCTGGTTAAACGTCTCAATTGCAATAATTTTCTTTCTACCTAGAATTTATTCAATTTTGATGCTTCAAGTTTTCTGTTATTCGTTGAAAGCGGGAAATAACTTGGCGTTGTTGCTAGTTATCGATTCATTAATGTAAAATATGTATCGGGAAACTATGTTTATCAACCCATTCTTACGTAGTGTACACAATTGTGTACATAACGCACGTGTAGGTAACGTTTTGCCTTTACTGCACACCACGAAGCTCGATGACCAATGATCTCACCAGTGGGTAAATTATTCTCAAACCGTCTTTCTGGTCTAGGTCTTTATCGTTTCATATAACTATAGCCGAACATATAGCCTACAGCTCATTGGCTGTGACAACGGAGCAAGTGTTGTGTTGACTTAAGTACAGCACACACAATAAAAAATTTTGTTTGCAACACATGAAATCGGGTGTTAAAGTGGGAATGATTTAAGCTACATGAGAAATGTTTCATCGCAATGGGTTGACATTTTCGGAATAATTTGTGAGGGTGTAAAAAGAGAAGGAATGCCGCGGTGACTGAAAATAGGTGGCGCTGGGCGTGTGCGGGTGTTAAAAGTATGCATATGGCGTGCGAGCGAGGCTAGGCCGGGTAACGCGCGCGGCGGAGCGGAGGGCGTGCCGAGACACCCTGGCTCGCGTGGCCATCACACGAGGATGACAGTGGCTCGCATGACGGACTGCGATCACGCTGATAGCGCTGGGGAGTGGATCAAGTCACGGCAGAAGGGCGTGGCCGCCCCACGGCGACGCGCAAACACCCGCCGTCGCAGCCGCCGCCGTTATCTTCCGCCTCGCGCCCTCGCTCGCTCGCACCACTAGCTGCTTGTCTCCTGTGTCAGGCGTCCCACACTGCTAGTGGTGAACTGTTGCAATGCACGCTGGTGCTTACCGACATGGAAACTACGGCCCGTCCATGGTTACCTCCAACTCTTACGAATCTTAAGTGTTCAAATTACTCAAGTCGGGCTTAGCCGTGGTCTTTAAGGGACGGGGGTGTTAATTAAAATAGCTGAGTTAATTATAATTTCCCAATTTATTTACAATAACTACAAAGAAAATAGTATCTTCTCAATAGCTATCAATAAATTGTTGTCACCTGTTGTGTATAATTAACAAATTCAATCAATACAATTTACAATCACCTAAAATAAATAATTGTATTCAAATAACCAAAACATGTTCCAAAACAGTGTATCAAAACCCATTGAATTACCTTATTAATTATATCCCCATATTTGACAGCTCCAATATATACGGTAAAGTCCGTATCACATGTTCATAGAGTCCCGCCTTGGTTCAGTCCAGATTCCACCAGTCCTAAATGTTCTAGAAATCTTTGATCTCCCCTCATGCACAGTTGGTCCTCTACTCATCGGGTAACACGCCCTCCCATCCGTTCACACCACGAACACCTCGTCTGCCGTCGTCTCGTATCTTCAGCCGTCGTCCATCTTCTTCGCCGATGTCCCTCACTGCACCAAATTTCTCCCAATTTCTACCACGGAGACTCCCGAGGCGGCATTTATAGTGTCATTCCATAGCCCAGAAACTCCTCCAAATTCCGCGTTTCGCCAAGAGACAATATTACCAGAAAATTATTGTTCATACTCTCAGTCGTCGACTACTTGTGCAGGGGGGGNGGGGGGGGAGGAGAGGCTGTGACGTCAGCCAGGTCAGCTGTCAATAATTCCCCCGGCACTGGGAGACAGGTCCGGGCCTTCGCATAACCGGATAGCATGGAGCCCGCGCCCATGCGATTCGCCCGTACTTCACTTTCAAACTTTTGATATGAAGTTTAATTTAGATAGAAGTCACAACCTAACCGTATATGAACCAAGAGTCGTATTTTAAAGAAACTGCAACATACCACTCCCGTGACTTCAAGAATCACTTTAGCACAAAACAAAATTTTGTGTCAAAGTAACATTTTATAGTTTGTACGAATCAAGATTTTAGTTAAAACTCTCGTACTTATGCTATAGTCTATTCGCGGTATCTTCACCCTTTTTGAATGAAAGCTTTAAAAAATCGCCCCACGTGTAACGTGATTGGTTGTTTCCTAGACAGGTCATGCATAAAAAGCGTTTCATACTTCTGTTAACATAAAAATATTCAATTTTTAGTTATATTGAAATTTAGTTATGTTTTATTTTACTTCATATTTCATCCATAATTAATAATATTAAAAGCATGGAAGTAATGGGTGTGTCGGTAATGCCTAGTTAGAAACTGTCCGCTCCTCATGCAAAATACGAACGCGGCGCGTTGTCCCTTTGGTGTAATTTGCCAAGACTTGGTTAACATTTGTTTGCTTGAGGCAGAGCAATATCTCGAAAGGATAACTTTATCAGGGGTCCAGAAAAGTTAGAATTAACTATGAATGGACTATAAATAGCGTTATGAATGTTATTTTACAAATGATCGGGCATTTTAAATAATTGGCCATCGATATCGTGTCACGAAACCTTAAAATATATTAAAAATCTAGAAAAGAAGTTGGCACTTTAAGAGTCATAAGTACACGCTATCACATCGTCCGTACAACCTGAATACTGGAAGTACGTCCGTACCAAGGTCACCTGACACATGTGCTGCACTCTGACCTTACATACTACGTCTACACACAGGGGAACTTGTTCAAACTTATGTCCTCGTATCGTAAGCATACGTTGTGCATCAACTTAGCTCCTAACAGCAAAATTCCCAGGAGACAAAAATTCTGAACAATTAAGTTAAACTCACATGAGCTATTTGGTACTAAATGTTTTTATTTTGAAATTAGTAACCCGAGTTCTTCCTGGAAGCTTAGCTCGAGATTTGCGTTAGCAGAGAAGTCAGTTGACTAGCGTGGAATTTTAATTTTAATTCGTGGGTAAGGCACGGGATGTAAGCAGTTAGTTTCTGAGTGTCTGTAGTAGCATTTTATTCGGTAGGTAGATCGGGCTTAATATCTCGTCGACAGCGAGGTCATTAGAGAGACGAAGCAAGCTGCTGAGAGAAGCAGGAACCGTCCCAGCGTTCGCCTGGAAAGATTTTGGAAAACCAAGGAAAACTAAAATCAGAATGGCTGCACCGGGAATCGAATTCGGATCCTCTCGATGCGACTCCGGAGTTTTACCAACGCGCCACCTCTCTCGGTAGGTACTATCTTTTTTTAAAGATTTATTTAAGTTTATTCGCGCACCTGCTTTAATCCTGCAGGCGGAAAGTGCAAGGGTGGCTTACATACTGATAATACTGCGTATTTAGAAATTCACTTCGAAGCAGTGTAACGCCCACCGAGTGAATGTCTGTCGTAAGGTGTTACCAAACATGGTGATTGAACCCGAATGGCGCGATTCACACTACGCGACGATGGAGTCGTAACCAGACTGGCCTGCGAGAAAACTACCGCCAATAAAGAGCACTGTACACCAACATGACCGCTAGTTATCCGGGTGGCGGGAAATCTAAATAAAATTGGACATGTTTCGGGCCTACTCTACATTCACACTCCAGGACCGAACATAAAGTGTCCGCGATCTCTGTCAAACAACGTGGAATAAGACCCTGAGATGGACCGACGACGGAATGCAAGAGTGGGGGAACTGGAATGCCCCGAAAATAATTCAACGACCGAAAGTAACGTCCACCGCGTTTCCCACTGCGAGAATGCATGCGTGATTCCATTTGAAATCAACCCCGGTGGGAGCCAGTCACTAGCCACTCGACCACCGCGGCCCTGAACTTCATGCTAACAGTATCCTAATAACATCCGCATTTGTTCTCTCCTTCTAAGGCAAGTCAAGCTATGATCAAATGGGAGATGGTTGGCTTGACGTGGAGTGTAAAGAATGGATGAGGCGCGAGGAAACAACACCGACGCAATGGTGGAGTGAAGTCAGGTAAGGAGAACAGAGTACTCCGAGTAAACCCATACGAACATTCCAGTTCCAAAATGTACCACCAGCGCCTGGAATGGAACCAGGTATATGAGTAGTAGAAGTTAAATGAATAAACGACTACACCGAGGAAAGGAGTCTGAAATTAAAGTGTTGGCTGAATAACATTTTTAAAGCAAAAATTAAATCAGTTTGTTTATTTAACAGTTTACGTTTTATGTGTCGGAACCTCTTTGTAGTAGCAAAAAAATCTGCCTGTAAACAAAATATTTTATTGAATGAAACGCTACATATTTGGTTCGCCGTATATATCAATAAGCAATATATCGATTATAACAAACGTTCTCCAAAATGTAGCCAGTAACAGCCGTCAAATAACTTTCAAACAGTCATATCTCATAACCTTCCACAGCTGCAACTTAAATTTAAAATAAGGTAGCATGTTTATAAAACTGAGACACCTAATACGTTTCTCCTATAAAAAAAAATGATATGCTGGCTTCAAACCGCGCGCCGTCGCAGCTAGGCTGTCCAAGCAGTTCAGCTGTCTGCCACAGCAGCGCAACTGTGCAGCACGACGCCTAATTAAATGCCTAGCAATTTGCCGCCTCCTCTGCTTCGTTCTAATGTTAGGTCGACCCTCCCGAAGCAGGCCACACTAAGTGTGTGAAAAGTAACTTCCGTCAAATGATTCTTCCGTGGTGCTTGCACGAGAAGAGGGAGTCTTACCCCGGGAGCTACAGCAGGCGGTTCATTACGAGGGATTTTCTGCGATCCCTCTCGGGCAGCGACTGCATTTTAACAAGGATGCTCGCATGTTCATTAATGCACAGTGGAAAGTACGCGTATAGCCACGGGGCGTGCCCTCGAAACATATGAAGGGGGCTGAATGTGAGCCCACTTCAACCTTAAGCTGTGTGTCACGCACAAGACTTCCATAAAAATGTTAGTTATAGATAATGTACTATTTTTTCTATTAATTTAATAATAATTAAAAGACTACCAAATAGAGATCATTATCATTATTGAGGTAACTTATTAGTGGAGAAATACAAATCATTATGATGTTACTAGTTTTTGAGGTATAACAAGTGTTATTGAAATTTCTCTTCTGACATACCATTGACTATCACTAAAATGACTGCATAACGATAATGCTGCATCAATGGAATAGCTTTATTTGTTTACCATGTGGAATAAATGTTTATAAATAATTGATTCCCTTTTGAGAATGAGTAGATAAATAAGTGACAGTACCACAAAAAGTGAAACGATAATTGTCTCTAAAATATAATTAATCATTTTCTACACCCGAACAAAGTCACATTTCCAAAAATTGATATTTTCAAACATAAATGCTGTTATGGTTTTCTCTCTCTCTCTCTCTCTCTATATATATATATATATGTATATATATATATGTGTGTGTGTGTGTGTATACATATGTATATATATATATATATATACACACACACTAGCTGTGCCCGCGGCTCCGCTTGCGTGGACTGTAGAATTATTGTTTAGTTTTTCTTTTTTAATGAAGTTCATGCTTTTTATACTTTTTCCTGACAATTGTATACAATTGCTTTTCAATTGCAATGAGTGCAAGGTGAAAAACTTCGTCATTGAATGTTGCTCGCGTTGTTATAGTAACAAACCAATAGGGAGAAATAACGGTATTTGTTAGTACAGACACTGATCATAAATACAGAACAGAGCACTAACGATGTGATTTTTTTGTGCTAGCATCGTTCTTTTACTTTCTTTGTAGATCTGGGTAAACACTAGCAATCAGTTCCGTATCATTTTGCACCAAATTACTAAAATTCCCCGTTAGTGACACGCAGTCCTCGGCATCTGTTCCTAACCGCCCATCTCCAAATTTTAAATAGTGTATCGGCATAATATCTTGTATCAACGCTATTGTAGAGGTGCACTCTCATATTTGTCGTCAAGCTGAATTTCTTGACATTTGTCCATAAGCTTGACGACTTGAGACAGGCTTTGATTTCATCTGCAGGTATGCCCCTCTGAATCACCGGTAGAGATTGGCGGAAGTCACCAGTCAGTAATATAAACCATTCCGCCCATAATGTTTATGTATTGTGTCGTATATCCTGTAGAGTTAGGTTTATGGCCTCTATCGCTTTTTTGTGTGACATTGTGCTTTCGTCTCACACTAACAACTTACATTGACGCAATATTGTGCCTCAAGCGCTATTTTTACTAAAAAACTTCTCCTGAGGAAATGAGATAATTTTTCAAGATAAACAGTAGCCTATGTCATTTCCCGGTACTACAACTATCTCTGTACAAAAAAACCACGTCGATCCGTTGCTCCGTTGCGACGTGAAAGAAGGACAAACAAACCAAAAAACAAACAATCACACTTTCGCATTTATAATATTAGTTGGGATATCTGTGTGTGTGTATATATATACACACACACACACACATATATATATATATATATATATATATATATATATATCTGTACCTCGGAGGGATACAACACTATGTCCATTTTCATNATAAAGTCAATATGGAACAAAATGGACATAGTGTTGTATCCCTCCGAGGTACAGATATATATATATATATATATATGTGTGTGTGTGTGTGTTAAGTCCCATAGGTTCACGACGCCAGTTCAGAGCCCTTCACGTAGTGGCGATGGCGCACTTGATGGGGATGACAGTGTCGCCCTTTTCTTTCCCACGCTTTTCGGTCTCAAACGTGGAAAACAGCTCCAGGTAAGCAATACATATGCTCCTAACTTATGTTAATATCTAAAAAGAGTTATCTATTTCTGAAAAACGAGTTTTTCGTAATCGTTACACAAAACCTAAAAATTGTATACACATGTCCCTTGCCAACTTAAAAATTCTTCTTAAAAAAGATTCTTCACACTCTGCATTCGAACTGTTTAAAAGGGAGAGTTGAACGCCGTCGTGAAGTTATGTTCTCAATTGAATTAAAATCTTTAGGTAAACATTTTCCAATGATGAAATAATTGATTTCACTTTGTTTTTTAATTACTTGACCGATGCATGAATGGAGTGGCCAAGCCCATGGGAATGTGTAATTTCACATGTAGCCAAAAGCCAGGAAAATGCTGCAGTGAACACGGAGGTGGTGACGAAGCGCTATGCAGCCGGGCGGTGCTGCAAGAGCTCTCGTGATACGGCGTCACGCGGATACAGTTATCTGAGAGCAGAGGAAGTGGCTGCCGTCGTATCTTCGTACCCGGGGTCCTTACAAAGCAGCTCGTATCTGCTCCCCCCCCCCTTCCCCGCTTGCCGAACCATACTAACTCTGGAGCAACAAGCATGCCACTGCGCTGCGCCGAGTCCACCCAACACGACCGTCGCCCGAAAAAAACCGCCTCGCAGTGTTGCCACGTGGCAGTTTGGCAGGAAAAGTGGAGTGGCGTGGAGAGGTTTGGACGGCTCGTAACAGCGAGATCATGAGAGCTGTTGGGTAACTGCCGGAATACAATGGCGGGGGAAACGGAATATCCCCGAGAAAACCCGCCACCCAGTGGCACCGTCCTGCACGATTCCAGGGATCGAACATTCGGGAGTGACCTCGCCGAGAACTGAGACGGGTTCGCCTAGGCGACAGGCGATTGACACCACTGAAACATCCCTCTGAAATAGGGAGACATTTAGATGCGATTTTTTTTTGTGTTACTAAGTCACCCCAACTTGCACACAAAGTGATCACCGCTTACGGTAGCAGTTAAAAGAGCACCCAGTTACGAAAGTGTATCTGAGCTAAAGTGTTTTTAAATACAAGCAGGCTAGACAAAAGCCATCTTCGTGAAAATCGAGTGTCCCTTGGCAAGTTAGTGGCGACAGTAGACCTACCCCCGCCCCCCCACTACCATT
>NQII01000122.1:318620-400477 GCA_002778355.1 Clitarchus hookeri | reverse complement strand
GGGTGTTCTCGGCACCAATATCCAGCTCGTCAGCTATTTCTTCGTGGTGCGTTTCCCTAAATTTAGGCGAACTGCATTTCGATATCTCGTGAAAACTTCGCGCTCAACAGATCTCACGGCGGGCTACAGGCATACGGGGGTGGGAGGGTGGTAGGGCAGGCCTAGCCATGGGACACGTGTCACTGCGGCCCGCCACCTGCCTAGTGGCACGTGTCAACTGGGATACGCTCGCAAAGTGTGTCAGCGATGCTCCTATTCCCAAAAGACGTCACACGTCAATATGCATCACCCCCGACAACGATAATGTTCACATGGTTATTTATGCTCTATCCGAACTTATAAGCATAGTTGGTCGTAACCTCTGACTGGCTGGCTGGTTGACGGGGGGCAATGCTCAGCGCTGTGTGTTACCTCTGGCTGGCTGGATGGAACGCATGGTGCTCGGTGTCGTGTGTAATCTCCATCGTGATGGATGATGGGGTGATTCTTGGCGTCGTGTATGATCTCCGGTTGGACCCTCGTTGACGGAGGCGGTGCTCAGCACTGGTAGTGAGGTGGCTAGACTACTCGATTCTTGAGAGCCGCTTAGGTGTGGCGGATAGACATCACCTCAGGAGTGTCCATACAACGACTCCCCGACTTCATTGCATAGCCTTAGGCTACAGGCGGGCTGCCTGCGACGACTTACTTCTTGGAGGTCGATGTGGTGTGGTGGATATACGACTCACTTCTTGGAGAGCAGCAGTGGTGCGGTGAATAGATGCCATGCTTCCTGGGGGATGCTGTGTTGCGGTGGATAGACGACTCGCTCCCTGGGAGCTGCGGTGATGTGATGGATGAAAACAGCCCCAGGCAGAGCGGGACTTGTTCTAGCATTTCTATGGGGCCGCGGTGGTGTAGTGGATAGCAGACATGTCAAACTCCATGCTCTTGCATTCCATTGCGACTGGGGAGATGCGGTGGTGCAGTTAATAGACAACACACTGCCTCAGGTGGTGCGAAGGCTTGTTCTTGCATTTCAACGAGTGCCGAGGTGGTACGGTCGATAGACGACGCATCAAACTTCACGCTCTTGTATTTCACGACTGTGGTGATGCAGTGGATAGACGACTCACCAAACTTCACACTCTAGCATGCATAGACTTCACCCTCGGCAATGAAAATTATCACATGGCCATGCGATCTTTTAGGCATAGTTGACGGAAATTGCCGAACCGTTTAAGATATAGTCGGCAAATTTGTAACATACGCATCACCTCCGACAGCAAAAATTATCATAGCCTCATTTATACCCTAGGCATACTTATAAGCATAGTTAGTGATAATTCACGAACTGTTTAAGATACATTCGTCAAATTCATAACATAGGCATCGCCCTCGACAACGAAAATTATTACAGTCATTTAAGACCTATGCGAACTTATAAGCATAGTTTACCATAATTGCTGGCATGTTTAAGGTACAACCGACAAATTCATAACATAGACATCAACCCCGACAACGAAAATTATCACAGGGTCATTTATGCTTTATGCGAACTTATAAGCATAGTTGACCGTTATTACCGACCCGTTGAAGGGACAACCACCAAATTCGTAACATAAACATCACCTCCAACTACATCAATTATCACAGAGTCATTAATGTCCTATGAGTACTTATAAGCATAGTTGACCATAATTCCCGAACCTTTTAATGTACAACCATTTATTCATAACATTGACGTCACCCACAACAACGAAATTTATCACAGGGTCATTTATACACTAGGCGTACTTATAAGCATAGTTGGTCGTAATTCACGAACTTATAAACATATTTGACTGTGATTAATGACACGTTTAAGGCACAATCACCTAGTCTAACATGTTACACCTGGCTCTCGAAAGTGTCTCGTCATTTACAAAGCTGGCAGCCTATGATAAAAGACACCGCCCGCACACAAGAATAACGATATCTAACATGTTATGCAAAACTCACGAAAGTGTATTCTCATTGACGAAGCTGGAAGCCTATCATAAAGGACACTGCCAGCATACAAGGATAGAGATGTCAAACATGTTACACGAGGCTCTTGAAAGAGTCTTATAACTGACATAGTTGACGGCATATCATAAAGAACGATGGCACAAACAACGATGAAAAGGCCTAACGTGTTACGCGAGGCTCTCGAAAGTGTACTGTCACTGACGAAGTTGGCAGCCTATCATAAAGGATGCTACGGCAAACAATGATGATAGGACCTAACGCGTTATGCGAGGCTCTCGAAAGTGTCTCATCATTGACGAAGCTGACGGCCTATCATAAAGGACACTGCTGCCGCACATAACGAAAAAGGGACCAAACACGTTACACATGGCTCTCGAACCATTAGTCACGCAGGAGAGACATCACGATTACACGATGTTGCAAACACATATAGAGAAATGATTATAAAACAAATAGTTATATACATTTAACAACTTATGTTTATTGTAGCGTATTGCGTAAGAAATGAATACAATAACTTATGTTGGATGAAGAAATTTCAGTCGTGAAGTTCAGTAATGATAAGGCCAACATAACTATCTCTGTTTCAAACGGATATAAAAATGCAAAGGATAATATTTATAAGCACATATAAGCAACCATCGTGTAAAATGAACATCATTTTGTGGTCGAGCATGGTGGAGGAAAGCAGGTTGTTACTACTACCACATTCATCTACTACTGCGAACGTGTACTCTGCTACAATATTAATATGGAAACAATGGTTACAGACTTACCATTTGCAACAGCAAGAATCTCTGAAGAGACGCTACAAGCAATACAGTATCATTGCCACTACTGCGATTGTATACTCTGCTACAATACGAAGACGGAATCAAGGGCTGAAGACTTACCATCTGTAACACCTACAACAGCCAGGGACCTTGAAGAGTCGTTGCAAGCAATACGATACCAATGTAACTATTGTGCAAATACCTTTAGTAAAAATTTTCATGCACCCGGACATGAAAGTTGTCATTGCATGTTCAGCACAGCATACAAGTTGTTACACTGTGATTACTGCGATGCTGTATTTACCCACAGTGATAACCTATATAGACATAACACGACGTGCAATGGACATGTTTGCCGTTCATCGGGAAGCGAGTGCAAGTATTGTGGCAAGACAATGTGTAACCGCGTCAGTGCCAGCAACAGCATGAAGAAAGTAACTACACATTTTCCATCGTCTACAAGACCTACCCATAAGTTAACCGATGTAAGGTATATATGAATAAGAGTAGCTTGTATGTTCACAGCAGGAATTGTTCTTCAAAAACAGACACCAAAAAGGTTTCACTCGAATGAAGAATATCTAGAGTATGTATAAAATATATTTATGTATTCTTATTATGTCAAGACTGTAAATAGAGGTAAAAGTATGTAAATTATGTATATGTTATTCATTTATCTTATCCCTTGCTAATATTAGATTAACCTCCACCACAAGGAAAAAAAGCCAGATTTTATCAAAGACTGAAAGATAATTATTAGTTATTGTATAGTGTCAAGTCTCGAACTCAGTTCCCTATCGGTGGCTGCTTGAGCAACACACACAGATACTCTCACTCCCGACAACGAAAATGACTACATCGACATATATGTCCTAAGAATACTTATAAGCATAGCTGACTATAATTTCCGAACCAAATAAATGTGAAAAGATATACGTAATTAAAAAATTCGGGATAGATAACTTACAACAAACTGAGATATACAAAAAGCAAGATATATAATAATGTAATACATACGTAAGAAACATAGTAGTGGTAACTGTAAAAATACTTATATGATAATATAAACTATCATCATCATCAGTCTTACAAGGGCTTAAATGACCCTGTTATAATTGACGTTGAGGGGTGATGACTATGTTATGAATTTGGCAGTTGTTTCTTAAACGGTTCAGGAATTGCAGGTTCCTTTAACATTATATATGTCAGCATCCTTTATGATAACAGCCAGCTTCACCCCTCATTCAAGGACCACGTGTGACATAAAATGAAAAAATTATTACAACATCAATAAAAAAAAACTAAACTTCATAAATAAATTTTGAAACTAAAATTAATTTTCCTCGAACATTCCATGTCGTCTAGTTGCGCAACATATCCTCAGGCTGTGTTTGTCCGTACGACGACTCTCCGACTTTAAGTATTTTTGAAAATAATATTAATAAAAATTTAAAATGAAAATTTTAAAAAATATTTTTAAAATTTTGGAAAATTTTCAAAACATATTATTTTGTGAGCCTCGCGTAGGCAATCAGAGACGAGACCATTTCGAGAGCCTCGCGTTGCCAATCAGAGAAGAGAGCCTCGCATACCCAGCGTAATGTAAGAGGAGGAACAAATCTGCGATGACATTATCGGTGTCCCTCGGACGACGCTTCACGTGTCCCCCGCTCGACGCCCGCGGCACCCGGCTTCCACCAGCGCCAGGTGTTTTGGAACCGGTCTTTTCTATCGACATACTACAATTATTTTATTTCCTTTCTGTTTTCTTAATGCATATAAGTGTAACAATTAGCAAATTTGTGAAATACTTACAGTTTCCCTTGACCGGCTCATGAATAAAGTGATTCCAATTTTAATTTTCATATGGCGGAAGAATACACAATGTGCTCACAAGTAGATATTAAGCAGGTCTTTCAAAAGTGCTCTGTTTATCTTGAACAACCTATACAACCGCTGTGTTCTCATCCCTGGCTCCTCTGGTCGTCTCACATTCACTAACGTCAGAATTATCTGACGATCTTAGATAACAAAAGTATACGCCCTGAAAAAGGACAACGTGACTAAAAGGTTAACCTTTACAACGTGCCATTAAATATTCTAAGCAATATTTGTGATTTCATAAAAGGCAATGAGCGACCATTTTTATCATTTTGTACTTAGATGTAGTCGTTTCCCATCAGTTGTATTCATTCGTGTCTTCCACTGTTCTTCATTCATGACTATTTTCGTTATATAAAATTTGGTTTTATTAACATTCTATAAAAATCAAAGGAACAAAATAATTAATGAATTTACTATAAAAAAACATTTTACTAGGCCTCCCTAGTAGGAAATTTTAAAAGCCTCAAGGTCACGTCCGCGGGAAGGATTAAGCAAGCTTCGCTTGTGTTCTGTTTCCTCGTAATTTAGAGCTTTAGTACAGAAATCTGTTCGGTAAAGAAACAGCATTGTCACTACAGTTTAAATCACTATTTTACGGAAGAATGAATATCGTAAACAGAGGACTAACTAAAGCGATTTATGCTGATTTTTACTCTTCTCAACGACCCACTTTTATGTTTCAATACCCCCCAATCTTATAAACTAGCAACAAAATATCGACCTTCATTTCTGTCCAGTAAAAATATTTACATTAAAATACTACGTATTTTTTTTTTAAATTATAAAATACATAACTGTTAACATTGAGACTCGTATGGCCGCTAGGCTGATCCCTTAATATTNTTTCAACGACCCACTTTTATGTTTCAATACCCCCCAATCTTATAAACTGGCAACAAAATATCGACCTTCATTTCTGTCCAGTAAAAATATTTACATTAAAATACTACGTTTTTTTTTTAAATTATAAAATACATAACTGTTAACATTGAGACTCGTATGGCCGCTAGGCTGATCCCTTAATATTTGATGGAAGGGGTCCAAAATACATTTTCCTGGAATTCAAGCAAAAAAAAAATTTTGCTAGTGTGCGCGGATGTTTATGTTTTTGTGTTTGCCGTGCAAATACACACTTCCGACGATACATGTTCAGTTCTGTGTCCGGTTTTGCAACGCAAACTGCGTTTGGCGCCCTTGCGCTCTGAAAAAGAGGCGCGGGGAAGAGAAATATTTAGTTTTTCCCCGCCCTGGAATAACGTCTCAGAACAGAAACTGCCCGGATGTTGAAAACTTAATTAATTTTTTCGTCACACATGCGTGCTGAACAGATGGGGCTGTTCGTCTATCCTATAAAACATTCCGAAACTTCACCTTCTCAAGGAAGTTCCTTTCTGCTTATTTGTATCCTTTCACCAATTGCCAATATAAAAGTTGTGGTGTGACTAATAAACACGGTCTATACAACTTACAGCTCTCAAAAGTTTACGACTGAGATTTCAATAAAAAATAATTGTTTTGGTTATTATACCTGCTGGGCGAGCCTTTAAATGTGCTCACTTTGCACTGAATAGCCTATATTCGCAAGTATACTAACTCTTCGTCATTTATGCATTTAGTGTTACGCGATTTAAAATAGGAACTAACTAACCTTCACCAATTATATTTCTTTGACAGCTGCCAAAGGCATACCGTCGGACCTTTCGACTTGGACGGAATAGGAACAAACTTGTTGCGATCTTATGTGTGAGAGATCCACAGCATTGTGCATGTCGCTCTGAATCTTCAAATAATTCAAAACTGTATTTTTTACATTTTGTGGGGCCATTTTCATTTCTGCAGCATATGCACAAGAATAAGAGAGTGCTCTGCTGACACGCGCATCAAATGCTAATTAATTCTCATTCGCTTGTACGCGCAAGACATCTTATCTGTTGTGTTCCCGTCATAACACTGCAGCGATATCCAGAGCGCTCCACTAGAGATAGATCATTACAGTAAAACTAGTTGTTTGAAGTCAGGATTAAAAAAATATATATATATACATAACTGTGCGTATACACACACACAATTACTGAGCGGTGTGACGTAGCGGTAACACTAGCCTCGCTTTTGGGGGACACGGGTTTGAATCCCGGTCCGGCCGTCCTTTTTAGGTTTTCTGCGGTTTCCCCGAAATCGCCACATGCGAATGCTTGGGTGGTTCTGTACTAAAGTGTATCCGTTGTTACTTCACACTTTTTGAATCAAACCTTTCAAAAATCGCCCCGTGTATATGAGCCTGTTATTTCCTAAATATATAATTTATTGCAATCGTTTTATATTGGTGTATACAGAAAAGTATCTTATGTTTGGCCTGAATTTAAGTTTTTACTTATATTTTAAATTACAGAGTGAAAATAGGCTAGCTGGTAACGCCTAGTATGAAATGGTTCTTGGGCAAAATATTATTATCCTGAGTGCACACGAATGCGGTGCGTTGTTCCTTTGGTGTAATTTTCTAGACTTGGTTGAGGTTGGTTTACATGAGGTGGAGAAATAGCCTGAACGTAGAAACCTAGCAGGGATTCAGAAAATTTGGATGTAATCATGAATGGTCTATACATGCCGTGGCTGATTACTTCCCGTCCCTGCTTCTCTGAGCAACTTGCTCCGTCTCTTATGATGACCTCGCTGTCGAGAAGACGTTAAGGGTTCCCCCTGCATGGAGCTTTATTCATTTGTTGACGAAGAGAAACTGTGAAATTTTAGAGACCCAAATAACTTACGAATAAAGGCTACCGATTAACGTTCCCATGCTTCTAGACTTCGGACACGCTAAATACCTCCATCCGTACGGAACCATTACAGGCTAGACAGATATTTGATACATGAGAATGAAAGGTGCAGTTTGAGGCAAAAGTCGGGAACCTCTTTTTTTAACATAATTACGTAGGATATACTGACAAAGGTCACGTAATTCTTTCTCTCAGGTGTTGCCATTCAAGGTGGGGTGTAATATATATGATTAGTTGATACGCACCTCCAAAAGCAGTGGCATTAGGGGCAAATTTGTCGTCAAAGGATACACTCGTACCTTCAACCAAGTTGAACCTGGCCAAACTATGGAGTTGATAAATGGCCCGGAAGCATACGTTTGTAGAACATACTGTATAATGTACATAGAACTGACTCTGTTGATTCAGCAAGGCATATCTTGTTCTGCAAGACAAGTAAACCAGAAGCAATACCCTCTGACAAGTGATTCTCTTCGTTTCCATTCGATGCGAGTACGTTTTGGAGCTTCAGTGTGGACAAATGCATATTGTGTCATGCCCAACCTTCCTGCGCTTGTGTAAATGGGGTGGAAACGTGGTAATTGATGACTGGAGCTTGTTTTGATGTCACCGAGGGGCTATACTTGAAGGTTGCCTCTGGATGATTTCATGTGAATGCCACAAGCAGTGCGGGAGTCTACGAGTCAGATGTTACAAATTAGAACTCAGGTGCATGTCCACGTGTGCCAGTCAGCAGCAGAGGTATGATAAGGCTCATATGCCTTGTAGGAATTTTTTCGTACATTAGTTTAGCCGAAGAGGTTGAAACTTTGTGTAACGCAGTGTTTGTTACTGATTCTGCTTCACTATTATTCTTAATCATTATCTTACCAATGACAGTTCCCATTTTTGATGTGTTTTATTAATAGGCACGTAGATTGAATTTCGGTCTCAATATTTATCTAGCTATTTAAAAAGACTATATGGATATATGGACAAAGTGACGTACACTCAATCTGAGGCGACATTTTTTATATCCATACATTCATGTAATGTAAAATTGCTTATTCAGTAACAGCGAACAGAAATTACACTCTATCTGTAATTTCGTTTATGCTTATTAAAAGGTCAAACTCTCAAAACTCGGCTTGGGAACCAGGTTATTGGAATTCAACATACCCATATTATATTAAAAATTTCATTCTTAACTTTTACCTCCAAATGAACCTAGAATCTTTACAGGGAATTTTTTTTATCTAAAATCCTTCTGGTATATTAAATAAACTTGTGTGCAAGGTTTTGTGTTGTTATTTGAAGTCCTACGGTGCTGGAGTTAATAAAAAGTGCAATCCAAAATGTATTGGTAAATTTAGTTCTTATTGTGATTGTTGCACGTTATCTTCAAAGAGTTTTTGTACGTTTGAATATTCCCGCCCATCCCCCTCCTCTATGCTGCTGGTTCTGTGAACCAGATGTTCTGATTAAAGTCTCCTGCCACTGAACTTCTCGAGGCAAGGCTATTATTCAAATCGTTAATTAGGTAATAACCATTCCCGCCATTGTGAATCGAATTTTAATTAGTTCCTCGAATTCTAGTGTCTCGATACAATTGACCAGCGCGGGACCAAGAGTTTACCCATTTCTTTTCGTCGAACTCATTAGCCAGTTATAAAAAAATTCCCCTTAATTTACTTGACTACATTATCTGCGATTCGAGTCACTAGTTAATGGTACGGGCGCACACCAAGGCAGATTAAATTTATGTTCGCCTGCCCATTATGCAGAGTACATTAGCAATTTATTACACGAGATGTCTAATTGTTTTACGTAGCTTGTTCCACGTTTTAGTTGGGCATGCTCATTTCAAATTGCCGTGGTATTAGGACCTGTAAATCTATAACTAATTTTCTACGCGTGTTTCTGCACGAACTTAAGCGGCAGAACGGTCGTGCAAACGGACAATTTCATCATAGTTGTCGAGAGTCGTGGTAAAGAATACGTGTTTGCATCGAATATTTTGTTCTTAGGCCTGTGTAGCACTGTCAAATAGCGGACAGCACTATTTGGTAACAAAACTTAGTTTCGAAAACGAATACTGAAATATCTTTTACAGGCACGAAGGATTCAAAAGGAGCCGTGCTACGGACGTTTTCAGCCCAATCACAGCAGGGGAAGCGCATGACTTCTGGATTAATTTCTTCCTCATTCCAGTTGAACGGCAGCCATTTTAGATTCCTCCTCTTCCCTGCCGCTTATACAGCACCAGGCGGTATAAAATTGGGAAAATAATTTCATCTGTAAATTAATTTAGGGTAGCTATATCAACCCTCCCTCTATGAAGGGAGGTACAGCATTTACATTTATAGTGTATACTGATGTAAGCTGATAACTTTGGACATCACAACGAAGACAGCGCAGGAGAACAAAGAGGCGAAGACATACATAAGAGTACAAGAACTGGAACGAAGACTCCATAGATGAGAACAATGGGCTTTCTTCGACAAAACTCTAGCGTCTTTATATTTTTTTTAACTGTGTATGTCTGTGGTAGATAAAATGTAAGGTAGAGGGTTTAAATCCAAAACATTGCTGTTTCTCATGAAACTCCTAGTGGCAGTTCTGATAAGTGATTATTGGAGGGAATGCCTGAGTATTCTTATAGTTACACTCGGAGAAACAAGAATGTAATGCCATTCTGGCGTAGAGGAATCTGCATGATGTTTCTGACAGATTGCAATTAACACAGAGGTGACATTAATTGTGGTCAGACAAGATATTCTAAAGCATTATCCCATAAAATGCTTGGCCATTGCTCGGAACAGCCTTAAAAAAACATTACAAGTGAAGAACACGACAGTGAAATGTTACAGTCGAATTTGAGAGAACAGATGAAGTTAAGTGAACTCCATGTATTAAATATTTACACATCAGAATTTGAGAGTGAATATACTACTGAATTGTGGGCTGGATGTTTTTTGTAAATTGGGATGTTGTACTTAAACTCAATTGAGGGTGTTCCAGGCAGGCAATACTAAATCGGCAGTACATTATTATTCCTCAGAAACAATCAAACCGTTCTTAACGGTTTCGGTACAGGAGTAGTTTATCAAAGAAAACAAGCAGATTTGTTTTTGTTAACAGAACACAAGTTTCTATCAAGAGCCACGCTTTTTTTAGAACCACTAAACTAACTGAAAACAAATTTGCAAAGAGTACTTTGTCATTACATGTAAGTTTATCACGTTTTCCTTTGAAAAAAAAAAGTTTACGTCGGTGTGTACCAACAGTTCGGCACTTACTTTATTTTCAAAAGTTATGCGTCTATTTTGGATTTTTTGTTCTAGATCAAAATTAATTGACAAGCAGTAGAGCTTTAACCGATATACGGCTGATTTAATAAGCAATGCAAGGAAAGTTAAGGCAGAACTGGTAAAACGTGTGGCAAGGATCTGCGTTGCAGAGGCTGTACGAAGTTAACAATATAAACAATTCACAACCTTGCGGCCGTGTTTTTGTACTTTCACGTAGCGCTCTTAGCGCTGAGATTCCCCGCGCTATGACCGCCCAATCGGCGAGAGAATGGGTTCACGCCCTTTCATCGCAGGTGTCCCAGCTAAGCATTCGAGTCGACCAGATACAAAACCCCAACCTGATTCCCAAGTACAGCAAGGGCGCAAGTACTGAGACCCTCGTACCCAGTGCTAAGCGGGGTTCTATCTAGAGCTTACAGACTCGCTTGTAAGGATCTCGTTCGAATGCCAGTTTATTTAATCTATTGATGACAAGTAAGCGATGGGTCAGGAGATCAATCAAAGCAAGTTTTATACTTGGGGCTTGTTACTACAACGATATTATAGAATACAGGTGGGGAGAGTGAGTAAGTGAAGAGATTTGGGTGGCTCTTAAGACGGAGGTCTTGAGAACTGATGAGGATAAGCGAGGTGAGTATGGAGCAGCCCTGGAATGTAAGTGCAGGGGAAACCCGCCGACCAGCGGGATCGTCCGGCACGATTCCCATGTGCGAAAACTCGGGGGCGACCTCGCCGGGAATCGAACCCAGTTCGCCTCGGTGGGAGGCGAGTAGTCTAACCACTACACCACCACGGCCCCAATACAGACGGAGGAAAGAGTGTTCGACTACAAGATGTCTAGATGTGTGAAAAGAGAAATTATGAGCTCGCTGTAAGGAGAACGATTGCGGGTGTAAACAGATTTATAGGTAAATAACTATAAACTTGTAGACGTCAGTCTATCTATTGCTTTATTCCTGTAAACATTAGCTCAAAACCCATTATTCTTTGAATACATTAATTTACTGCATTTTTTAAATAGTCTCTCCCCCTTTCCAGGAAGAGGGGCTAGGAAAATGACCCCACAAAAGGAAGATAGCAACGAAATTCACAAAGCCAGTGTTTGATGAAGAAAGGTGTTGTCAGGGCTAAGCGAGATGTGGAATATTTGAAGTGACCGTTATGCAAGTAAAACGAGGGATTTTATACTCATAAACCCCTCGCTAATCTTCCTAATCATATTTAATGAGCACAGGGTGAATTCGTAAAAAATTTTGTTTGGAGCTCAAATTATTATTGATTTTAGGAAGTAAAGATTTCAGCGTACCTATATGTACCAAAAATGTACTCGGAAACAAAAATTTTTCATCTTTATTAATTTTATTTATATATTTTACACAATCTTAATTTGTTATTTTATTTGATTTCTTAATTTATACAATTTTTATAGCTTACAAACAGTAACAAATCTGAATATTTTTGCACAAAATGCTATGTTTTTTAGTCAGTATGTGTGCGCGATCTTAGATTTGCAGCGCAGAATCTCAGTCTGAGTGGCTAGCAAAGTGTGCTGGAATATAAATGGACAGTGTTTAAGCCTGTAACTTCGGCTGAGTAACGTCCTACGGGTACCCGCATGCGATCGTGCCAGCGGCAACCTGAAATAGTCTGACGTCATTTTCGACTCCCTCCACCTCCCCCTCCATGATAGCAATCGGCCACAACCATTACATATGTCGCCGTGTGGATCGTGAGTTCACTAATCTGATTCGCCCATGCGGTATGTCGGATAGCAGTCATTTCCCTTAATCTAAGATTAAAGGGTAATTATGTATTATATACAGTCAAAATATTAATTTATCCTTGAAGTCGTTGATTTTTGAACTGGGGTGTGTTTTCCTATTATATCATTTTATACCGATAACATCTGTAGGATCTTCAGTTTGGCCGCCACGGAAGCCATCTGTTTTTCAGTGATGAGCCAAATAGTACCCGTTGTGTAACACGTCTTTATAATAGGATATCTACCTAGTTTTGGCGCCCTTTTGCACCAGTTTCTGGTCCTACCTCAAACGGTTCGCAAATTTAGAAAATATTTCCGACTAAAACTGCTGTATACATACTTTTACCAAACAACAGACTGTCCTGCTTTTTACGTTCCCGTTTTCTATACTGCGGATTTCCATTGATTTTTTGCCTAGTGTTTTCAACTTAACGAAACAAAGTGAGACTTAATTATTTAAATACACACATTTCTCATTCTAGAGATTTTGTGTGTTTTGTAAATTAATGTTTAACTCAAAAAAATTTCTAATGAGTTCGTGTGTTTAAAATTACAGTTTAATGTCTTGGAGAGGAGATACTTGTTTTCACTATATTAGCGAAAGCACCAGTAAAAGCATTCGGTGGTAGGGCAAAAGGCAACGAGGAAGGGAGATTTTGCAACTAGGTCAAGCCGTCGTTTGTTGTTAGGCAAAATCATCGCTGTGTCTTCTAGATCCAAACATAAATTTTCAGGAACTTCAGTGTTGACAATTTATGAATGTGCATTTGGTTTAGAGATCGTACCGCTTTCTTGGGAAATTTTTAAGTTAAGACTTCGTGTGAATCCACTCTGGCGAATCAGCGTTTGCCGTATGCCCACCCCTTAAAGCCGAAATAAGCCTTTGGGTACCCTCTCCCCTTAGTAGGGCTTTTTTTACATACCGTTATAATAACGTGTATGAATTGAATTTTAGCATATGTAATGAGCCAAAGCGATGGAAGTCCCAATAATCACAAGTATTTACCTAGCCCCACCGTGCCACACGAAGTCAGGTTTCATGAATTCCTACTGCGTGCCTTTTTGCAGTTTTCTCGGGCGTACTTTATGAGTGAGTGGAGAGGTTTGGGCGTCTCCTAACATCGACGTCTTGAGAGCCGGTGCCTACTTTATGAAACGTCCCTTATTCACAAGCCTTTATAAAACTGAAATGTGCAGAACCATCAGGCAAAATATGGACCAGTTATACGAAGAACGGAAATGTACAGCCGTCGTTTAATTTTTCAAATACTATCGCGTACATAGCAAAACGTTCACACGTTTACGATGCGTGCAACACTTCGTCTTAAAAAACGGCTTTATTTATAACCAGTCGTTCATCACGTATAGTAATTTAGGCAAGAAGACGTTTGCAAAATTTGTCAGTACACGTTCCGAGCGTGAGTTAAAAAAAAACTTTAATATTGCTAGTCCATGTATGCGATCGCTCTAAGACATTTTGCCATCATACCAGAATAATTTTTNTCGCAAAATTTGTCAGTACACGTTCCGAGCGTGAGTTAAAAAAAACTTTAATATTGCTAGTCCATGTATGCGATCGCTCTAAGACATTTTGCCATCATACCAGAATAATTCTNAAAAAAAAACTTTAATATTGCTAGTCCATGTATGCGATCGCTCTAAGACATTTTGCCATCATACCAGAATAATTTTTCTACGGTGATAAAATTACGATTGAAGAATCAAGTAATCGTTGTGTAATCTAAGCCCTATAATAAAATTTTATTTTCTGCGAATGTATAAAAATAAAGACGACGTTGACTGCAAACGTTTTGCAGACAGCGTAAATATTTTTCTCGGTCTCCTTCTGTCTCTTTCTCTCTTTCTCTCTCTCTCTCTATCTCTCGCTTTCTCTCTCCAGGCTAGTGGATGTCCAGAAATCTTCTCTGATCTCAGTCGGTTATGTCAACTGATAAAGTGAGCTATGTAAGCACGCAATACATAAATGCGGTTTAGTTCTTATCCAGGCGTCCAAGTCACCGAATACAAGAGCAGGTACATATTTTTATCAATTTTTTTTTTCATCAAATAAGCCATCGCAATTTAAATCCGATATCCTATAATGGTTTTAATTTAAGGTATGGCAAGAAACACCGTGCATCTGAGACGTGTATTTTTAATCGCGTTACCTGACAAATTGAAATTTACGCGTGGGCCTACAGAATCCACTGCTTTACTTTAATAGACAGAAAGTTTGCAACAAAGAAAAAGACGAATTATATCCAGACAGGAACAGACTAGCGTATAATCATCATGGTGCTTACAAGTTCCCATCATTCATAACATTCTTAAGTACGGAATCTAGGCAACAAACAGTAGGCCTTTGTCAGCAATAACAGTCAGTATACCCGTAGCTGTTTTCCGCCTTTTTAGGCACTGAAGCAGGTAGGTGTGGTTGTCGCTGACAAGCGAGTAAATATATCACCACCTCTACGCTCAAGGCAATGAAGTGGCCTGTAGCCCTCTTGACATTCAGCGTGTTACTACACAACTTTTAAAGAGTGATCCTATAATTTTATTGTTGAAAATTGTGCAGCAGAGCTTATTTCAGTCACCTGTATAGTTTTCGCTGAGACCAGGGTGATACATTTAAAAATAAACATTATCATAACGTCGTTATGTTTGCCATGTTAAAGGCTTTCTAAATAATGTATAATCTGCGAGTGTCTTGAGATTTGTATTCCAAACTACTCAAAAGTACAATTTNTTAAAGGCTTTCTAAATAATGTATAATCTGCGAGTGTCTTGAGATTTGTATTCCAAACTACTCAAAAGTACAATTTATTTCCGTATGCACACAGACTGTGAACAGGTACTATTGTTTCTGCAGAAAACGTGTTTTTCAACAACTCTGACGAGGGTGCCTTAAATTGTTAACTGTAAACATATTACTTCAGACGTAAAACTGTCCAGATTCCTCACTGCTCTATGGTTGCAACTCCTCGTGATGCAGGATATTGNAAAACGTGTTTTTCAACAACTCTGACGAGGGTGCCTTAAATTGTTAACTGTAAACGATATTACTTCAGACGTAAAACTGTCCAGATTCCTCACTGCTCTATGGTTGCAACTCCTCGTGATGCAGGATATTGTTTCACCTTTTTCTTGTTGTACTTCATGATATAATTCCTGGTCAATGTTCCCAGTGCAAATTTTCGTGAAGTAGCCGATTTGTGAACTGAACTACCCTAACTCACATCTCAAAATGTGACCGAGTCTGAGGCAACGGATTCCGGAGTAGAAACCCCAGGGGCCGGCCGGTCACCATGTTGTTAAGTCATCCGACCACCATATTACATCCAGGTCACCTTTGAGCTTGACACGTGACCTTGACCCTGTACCCGTGACCTTGGATGATGTTACACTCAAAAAATAAAAAAATAAAAAATTATAAAATCCCAAAAAGATTATACTAAAATTTAAAACCATTTAAAAACTGTAAAAAAGAAATATTTAAAGATGTAGATGTGGGAGGTGCAGGGTTCGATGGCATGTGGATCAACAAGCTCCCGACACGATTGACTTTCGCCAGTTCAGACAGTGTCCATCTCGTCAGCCATGTTATATGTCGAAACCTTGACCCATGACCGTGACCCCACTCCTGTGACCTTGAATTACCTTTAACACCAAAAATTCCCAAAAAATCCAAAAACCCTTCCAATTTCCAAAAACTTAAGACCAATTCCCAAAAAAACCTTTGATCCAAGACTCAAGACTTGAGACTCAAGGCTCATAACCCAAGACCCAAGACTCAAGACACAACACCCTTGACCAAAGTCTCAATACCCTTGACCCAAGACGCAAGACATTTGACCCAAGACACAATACTCAAGGATCGAGAATCAAGACCTAAGACCCAAAAACCAAGACTCAACACTCAAGATTAAAGACCCTTGACACAAAACCCTTGACTCTTGACTAAAACAACACTCTTCACTCAAGACCCTTGACCTAAGACACTTAACCCCATGACCCATGCATGACCTTTACTCCATGTCCGTTTCATTAACCTTTCAACGATTTTGCTTCTAGAATTTTCCACTTCATACTCTGTTATAACATCTTGCTACTTCATGCTCTGTCTTTCCATCTTGCCTCTCTCTTTATTCTCTCTCCCACCTCTGTTTTCTTTTACACCTTCTTCGTCCGCCATATTGGATGTTGTGTGCAGTAGTTCCTTCACCGCCTGCAGGGGCGCTTGCGAGAAGGTGTAAATAGAGAATGTAATTATTCAATTAATTAGAAAAATTTAAATTCTTTAAATTTTTTATATATGTAATTTTTAAGCGAAATCAAATTTATATTAAGTCAGACCCCAATCACACTTTCAACTTTGTCTGTAAAATAAAATGTTAAATTTTAAAATGTTTTAAATATAATTTGACTGTGCATTCCACCTTCGTATTCTTTTATTGTGTAATGAAATAAAGAAGGTAACCATACCATGCTTTTCATGCCCTTCAGCTTGCCCTCAAACTTACCGTATACGTTTTTAACTATGCGCACGGCTCCACGACTTGGGACAGGTAGTGTTAGCATTTCAACAGGTCCGCACGTGCATGGCGTCAAGTAACTTTGGTTAGCTTATGTGCTTTCAAGTAGTTTTCTCACATCCACAACTGCGTGGTGTCTGGTAACCGTGAAGTGTCTGCATGTTGAACTTTGCTCCCGTATCTTGTAAGACGATCTCCACGCCGCACTCGGCAGCTAACTACAGCACACTGTCCATCCAGCGGGCACTGCGGATTGGTGTGTGCTTTGGTGTATGGATTGTTATGTGGATTGGTGTGTGGATTGCTGTGTGAATTGCTGTGTGTATTGGTGTGTGGATTGATTGTGGTGTTGATTGTGGTTTCTGTTGTGGTGCGTGTGGTGCTGATTGTGGTGCATGTGGTGCTGATTATGGTGCTTCTTGTAAATGGAAAAACACACTTCATCCTTAAATTCATAAATAGTTCACACACTGGCATGTAGAGCGATCGGCTACACCTGCGCACTCTACTAGCAATAAACAACAACATGGCCGACACCAGCACCCCTGCAAGTGGTGAGGGATCTACAGCATACGGCATCCAATNCTAGCAATAAACAACAACATGGCCGACACCAGCACCCCTGCAAGTGGTGAGGGATCTACAGCATACGGCATCCAATTGACAAGCACCAAAACTGTCGCTTGCATCTTTCACAAATATGACCACAGACTTCCCGGTTAAATGATGAATAGTAAACACAGGGCGATTGGAGTTCAAAAGCAATCTAGTTTTATTATTCCTTTCACAGGTTCATCGACATACAAGTTCCCTAGACAACTCCCTCCCGTTTAGGTACGTGGATTACTTATAGTTCGCGTCGTGGGGGGGGGGGATAATCTTCTTCGTACTTGCTGGGTGATTCCAGATATTCGTAGCACTCGCGGAACACTACTCAGGGTCCTTTACATACGCTGGATGACTGTACTTATCTGTTCGGCTGTGCTGGTAGGTGATTCTGCAGTTGAGGTCAGGTGACCTGGAACTGCAGGCCTCTGCGTCTGGTGTCGGCTCGTTCTCCTGGACTCGCTGCGCCTCTCCGGATTCTCGTCGGCCGGCCTGCCGATGCGGACTCGCTCCGCGCTCCTCGACGCCCGTCCGCTGACTTCGTCTCCTGCTCCCGACGGCCCGACTGACCACGTTTCTTCGGGCTCCTCCGGTTTTGTAGGTCCTCATCGCCATATTGAACTGCCCCCGCCACTGCCGATAGCCGCGGACCGCCATGTTCCCCTGGGGAATCACCCGCGGGCGTGTACTCCAGCTCTCCGCGCTTGGGTCCAGCGTCTGCTGTTTTGTTTGAGTCGCCAAGTTTCTGCACTCAGTTCCGTCCGTGCGGAAATAATTGAAGGCGTCCCTAGTCCTCCGGCTTGGCTGCTATTATTTCCGCCCGCTATTCCAAAAGCTCTCAGGGTTTCATATTGTGGTCAACAGCCTGGGACAAATCGTAGTCTCGCCATTCCTGCCTGCTCGCGGAATCTGGCGTCTGTCCCTCTGTTCTGCCTCGAGGTTTGTTGTTCTGTTCGTCGTCGTGTGAATGCTTCGGGATCTCCCCCTGGACGCTGCACTCGTGTTCTTCCTGATGCCACCCGCTACCGTGACCTCCCCATGCCGATGGTCGCTTCGTCCTAGCGCTGTCCCTTTTCGTCATGGTTGCCGGTCCTAAATCCTGACTGACGTACCCGCCTGTGCTTCGCTAGAGCTTGAGTACGGACGGATAACATATAGGGACGCCGCAGGCGTCACAATATTGCGGAATAAGAATGTGTAAGAGAGAAAAGAGATGGGTGAGAGAAGAAAGAGAGAGGCAAGATGGAATGNAAGAATGTGTAAGAGAGAAAAGAGATGGGTGAGAGAAGAAAGAGAGAGGCAAGATGGAATGACAGAGCATGAAGTATCAAANGAGAGAAGAAAGAGAGAGGCAAGATGGAATGACAGAGCATGAAGTATCAAAATGGAATGACAGAGCATGAAGTAGCAAGATGAAATAACAGTGCATGAAGTGAAAAATTCTACAAACTAGATGTCTGAAATGTTAAAGAAACGGACATGGGGCCACAGGTTATGGGTCATGGTGTCAAGTATCTTGGGTCAATAGTTTTAAGTCAAGAGTTTTGAGTCTTGAGTCATAAGTCAAGGGTTTTTGAGTCAAGAGTTTTTGAGTCAAGGGTTTTGAGCCAAGGGTTTTGAGTCTTGAGTTTTGAGTTTTGGATGAAAGGTCTTGAGTTTTAGGTCAAGGGTACTAAGTCTTGAGTATTCAGTCTTGGGTCAAGGGTGTTGTGTGTTGAGTCTTGGATCTTGAGTCTTTAGTATTGAGTCTTGAGTCTTTAGTCTTGGGTCAAAGGTCTTGAGTCAATGTTTTGAGTTTTGAGTCTTGAGTATTGGGTCTTGGGTCTTGCTTGAATCATGAGTATTTACTGAAGTGTCAAGGGTTTTTTTTAAGAATTTGTTGGATTTTTTTGGATTTTTTTGGATTTTTTGGGAATCTTAAAGGTTTTGCAAGGTCACAGAAATCGGACCAAGGTCATGGGTCATGGCCATCGACATATAACATGGCTGACGAGATGGACACCGGCCTACCTGACGAGGGTCGGTCGTGTCAGGAGCTTAGTAGATTCACCTGTCATCGTACACCCGACCTCCTACATGTATATCTTTAAATATTTTTTAAAAATAATATTTAAAAAAAAAAATATATTTTTAAGAATTATTAATTTTGGGGGGATTTATAATTTTCTGCATTTTTTAGGTTCAAGGTTATTCAAGGTTACGGGTACAAGGTCAATGTCAAGGTAGCGGGTCAAAGTCCAAGGTCACCTGGCTCCAATATGGTGGTCAGGTGACGTCAGAACATGGCGGCTGGCCGGCGCCTGGCTCCTACTCCGGAATCCGTTCCGTCATACTCGACCAAATAATTTTACTTTCATTACATCCCGAATATCCAGTAAAGGATGAAATTCAACAAACCCGATAACACAACTGTCCAGTACTAGCAACAGAAAATTCTATTAGATTATTACAATTCTGATTGTTATGAGAACAATCCTAATATTGTTGAAGTTGTTGCAGGTATTATCTGTTTTGTAGTAGAAATGCAGCAGACCAATACGATTACAGATAGGAATACAACAAACAGTTCTGTTGGTATTACTATCTATTTAAACAATGGTTAGATTGTACCTACAATCTCACTTATGATTGTCCCTATTATAATAGTCTAGATAATTCCTATAACTAAAATTTTTTTTCTCTGAGCGGACTGTAAGATTTACTTTCTTTGGTCGCTCATGGATGTCGATGTGTGAGTAACTGTAAGCAAGATAGAAAGTAACGGTCTCCGCTGCACATTCCCGGGGTTGCTATCGAATCAAGAAAGCGAAGGGAAATATTTCTGACTTCTCTTTGGTACGAGGATTATTTCTATTTCCATATAAAACCAAGCGTACAAAATAAATGAGATTTTCAGCGGTGGATGTAAGCTTCATTTTGATTCCCAGATATAGAAAAATTTCGTGGAAGTAAAATATTTTCTTAAGAATGTCATGCACTCATGTAAGTAGTTCTCGTGTGCAAGCAAACGGAAAATAACTTACCCTTTAAAATGTAGGTTAAATTATAAGTTTCCTACAGAAGCATTACAAGTCGCTACAGGTCAGCTTTCATGCAGTTGTACGAGTTGTACCATTCTTGCGACCGCAGAACGACCTCGAGAAGCCAAACGATTCTCGGAGGCTGTGGTTTCTTAGGGCAATCAACCAATTAACCAATCACCTTAAGCATCATGTCTCCAGGATAGGCAAGGCGCTATTCCATTTGAGATTGTTTCCAGTTTCATCTGCCTAAAGGCTTCTGCTAAAACTAAAGATTAAAAAGAAATTAAAAATAATGTACAGCTGACAGAACCTTATTGGTATTGAACTTACTTTGACACTGTGCCGCATTATTCTTACCTGCCCCGTCTAACACAGGGTTTTGCGTTTGCTATAGAAGATTGAAGTATTTTATTTTCCAGACGCACTCTGCAAATGTTTTCATAATTAATCACAACATTATGTGAAAACATAGCAAATGTTCAAGAGATCTCCATGTATATATATTCACATTTAAGTTCGGTACAAAAAAAAACCCCCTGCCGCTAAACGAATAAATTTTGTCCACCATACCTATCCCATTCACGGAGCGGAAAAGTTGTGCTACCTGAATCACGTATACTTCAGTGTGACTTTTCAAACAAAGTAATTCGGCTGCTTATATACCGGTAAGTGAGCCTTGCTTTATATTACTTAACTGCGATAGTAATGGGCGTGCGGTGAAGCAACTATCCGTGCCTCATTATTCTTTTAACTTTCAACACAGCTGGGGGCGAGTTTAATTACTTCCAGTTTAAATAGAGGCTGGCAATTAACGTACTAAATGTATTTTACGACTACCACTTTTCCTTTCAGTTACCTTATAAGAGTTGCGAAATAATAGATCGTCATTTGTTTAAAGACGCCAGAGGAAAAATGAGCTTGGAAACGTATTTGGAAAGCTGATTACAAAAAATTATAATATTTTAGTTCAAAATGTTTTTTTTTGTTTTGTTTTTTTCCCCCCCGGAAATTGTAGAAATATCACAAACTAAATAAAAGTTGAAGAGAAAAATACAATACGTACCATTTTTCATATTTGTTCAATGAAGTGGGAAAAACATACCGTGACCATGGCACTTGGGTTTAGCGTGATTTAACACCGAATGACTGAAAGGGGCGGGAACACAGCGGAATCTCTGCAGTTATGTTTTCCTGTGACACCTCACAGCGACTTAATTTACCGAAAGCACTTATTTTCTCGATAACTGGAAGGTCGGAAATTATTTACACAAGGAATAAAAACCTAGGCATATGATGTGAACGCCAAATAAAGACTGGTTCCAATTAAGGTCCACGCTTGGATTCCCGTCACGAAGTGGGCGTTTTAAGAAGTGCCATTAGGAAGAATGGCTGTCACGTCAGTTTAGATTGCAGGAATTAAAATCCACAGCGTCGTGGTTCGTTGAATATTACGTATAATTCTCATTTTGTCATCGTTTTTAAAAGTTCACAATAAGTTAAAGTATTCGTAAATACGTTGACACTATTATTATTATTACTATTATTATGTACTTTCAGGCTAGCGTATTCAGCTATACACACACGCACACACATACACACACGCAAACACACACACACACACACACACACATATATATATATATATAATAAACAAATGTTATTTTAATTCCTTAAATTATTTAACAGGAACTTAACTATAGCTTTTTGTAAAATGCTGTTACAAATATATATTTTTGTGAACGTAAATAAAAAGTGCATTTGTCAGAATAACTGGTAATATAATATTTAAAATATTTATTAAACATGCATTATCCATGGCTATTGAAATACACGTATGATGTTTTGTGTATAGTTTTGAAATCACTTTGGCTGGAAATTCAGTCAGTATTTTGCGATTCAGATGGAGCTAACTATTAAATAAGCGAAACTTTTGAATTTTTATTTTAGAGCAATGGAAACCACAACCTACTTTTCATGGGTCAGAAGTGCTGCTTTTAATTTCGGAATTCCAAGAAAATGCAGAGACCATAAAGACGTACTTTTATTATTATACTAAATAGAGCGTCGTATCTTGTTGTGGGCGGATAAAATATACTGAATTAAAGAATTATTCTTCATTTTTGACTCGTTAATGCATGTCACTGCAAAATTAATTGATTAAGTTGCGTGAAGCTAATAAAATAAAATAAAATCACTTTTCAATAAGCGAACAGTTCGTCGGTGGACGTTATTGCAGTTATTTTTTTGAAGATAATCCTCAAGAAGATTCTAGAGTGGAGTGGAGAGATCTGGGCGGCGTTTAACATCAATATCTTTAGAGCCGATGAGGGTGAAGTGAGGTGAGTATGGAGCAGCGCCGGAATGAAAGGGCGAGGGATATCCTCGAGAAAACCCGCCGACCAGCGGCATCGTCTGGCACGATTCCCAAGTGCGAAAATCTGGAAACACCGGCAATCGAACCCTGTTCACCTAGGTGGTAGGCGAGTAGGCTAACCACCACAACACCACCGCTTTACCTAAGATCCTAGGCAATGAATCAAAATAGATGTGCTAAATTCAACAAAAAAAAAAAAAAAAAGTATCACCTAACTTTCAGATGTGAGAAGAGAAGATGAATGGATTACACATTTTGGACAAGGTGAAAACTTGATTCTCAATGTGAACCATTGAACAAGCTGGCAATGAGCGGTCGCTGTGGATGCGTGGCTCCAACTACAAGAAAAAAAAGGTAGGCCCACAGGGAATTTCTGTTTGAAAATGTCATCAAAGGCCATGAAAAATAGTGCTTTGAAGTCTGCCCATATATCGAACATATTCAAAAAAACATTATCCGGTTATTTGCTTTTTGATTTCGTTAAAATGTACAAATATTTCATATTAAAAAAACCTTTTACGTCAACGGCGTGTTCCGAGTTTTGAATAAAAAAAAACTACGTAAAAAAAGACGACAGCACGCTATAATTTGTTGAATGCGAGGTTGACTACGACAGCACGTCATCACTTCCACTAAACGATCAGCTAACTACCGCTGGATATAGCGAATATTATTTAAACAAAAAATAAGTAAGGCATTGGGCGTAAAATGTACAAAGTGTCGTGACTTAAACAAACTACACTTGTCCTGTACAAGGCTAACTAACCACTCTATTTTATCCTATTACAGTCATAATTGCTGTTTTTAATGGAAACTGCACTTGATCAACCACGAAAAGGATTGAAAATTAGTTTTTTCTTGATTTAAGAATTGTTATCATTTCTTCAGAAGTGAGACGCAATTTTTATTAGTTTAATACAAGAAATTCACGCAACGCCAATCCTTGTTTTTACGTGACGATCATCGTTGCGTAATGTGAAACATTGTAAATAAAACACTATCATTCTCATACGATACCGCTTCGGGCCCCGGTGATGTAGTGGTCAGACTACTCACCTCCCACCAAGGTGAACCGGGTTCGATTCCCAGCGGGGTCGGCCCCCCAGGTTTTTGCATGTGAGAATCGTGCCGGACGATGCCGCTGGTCGGCGGGTTTTCTCGGGGATGTGCCGTTTCCTCCACTGCTCGCTTTACCCTCATCGGCTCTCAAGACCTCGATGTTAAGATGTTGAGAGTCGCCCAAATCTCTTCACTCACTCACTCACTCCAACTGGCAAATAGTCAAACGAACTGGGAAACAGAGTGCTGGTAGTGGTGAAAATCAATGGAGCGGAGATATTTGGGCTCATAAAATCGAGCTCTCGAGAGCAGAGAAAACCCACTGGCCAGCGGCAGCGCAGGCGAGTTGTCTAACCACTCGTTTCCCCCTGCCCTTGCATTCCGGCGCCGCTCCAGACTCACCTCGCTTCACTCTCGCCGGGTCTCAAAACCCCGATTTAAGAGTCGCCCAAATCTCTCTCCTCCGCTACGCATCAGAGACGGAAACAGAACGCGGAAATTAACATTCGAACGGGGAAAATTTCTTAAATGCTCTTCGTACGCAGATGCCGCTCGAAAACATCAAAAGTTTTTTAATGTTAATCATACGAATTGAGATCTGCATCACGGAGTTCTTATGTATACGGCGAACTCCAGCCGCACAAGCCAACAAAATGGCGTTACTAGCCAGCAACATGTTGCAACGTCGTTCGCCAATCTCCGGCTAGTAACCTACTTGCCAAGAGGTAGTCCAGCCAATAGGAAATATTTCCCAGCACGCAGTTGCCAGTAAGTTACAAGGCTCGTTCCCAGAACCTTGCGCAGCCTATCAGAGAACGAGTACTCCCAGATCAAGTAACAACCAAGCGATTTCGCTTCTGTGCACTTACGTACTCCGTGACCAAGTATTATTTTGGAGCTTTCCAACATAAAAAAAAACCGTTTGTTTTAAGACTGCTGTATTAAAAAATATATACAGTAGGCTAATATGTGAAAGTACGCTAGTTAGTATCTTGAATAACAATTGCCTGAAGATTACTTATCAAAATTCAAGGCCATCGTTTAAAGCCCCACACGTTCACGCATAGCGACGAAAAAACACTGTACACCAGTTCACAGCCTTGCGTGTAGCGACGAAAGCGCACTTGATGGGCGTGTCATTGTCACCCTTATCGTTCCCTCGCTTCTGAACTTGAAACGCGGAAATAACCCCAGTTAGACGACCGCCTTAAGGAGGAGGAATCCTATCCATTTTGGGATTTCTTTTTACAAATTTCTATAATCAATCCTTATGCCTGACATTTAAAATAAAAGCTTGACATTGCATAGAGGAGTATTTGACATATTTTTTTTACTTTCGTATGGTTTCTCCTATGTGGGACAGAAATTAAGTCATGGAGGAAGTACATGGAGGTGCAAAACGGTGGTGATATGTCCCTCTTTAAATGGGCTTTCAGGATGGAAATGTGACACGTAACTAAAATGCTAAAGAGACAATTACATTCGTGGGATACACATCAGCGTTGCGAGGCCAGGAAGTGTGATGGATAGTCCCCGCACCGCACGGAACGCGTCGTATACTTCCGCCTCTCCGCCTCCTGTGTATCTCCATCTGCTAATGACGGGGTCGGCGTGGAGCGGCGAGCCCGAGGCAGCGCGTATCGACCACGCCCATCAGCGCCGCGCCGTGGCGAGCTCGCCAACTAATTAGCACGGCCCTCCAGCCGTGTGTTTTGTGTCGACTCTCGTTAACAACTCTTTACATGCAAATGTCCCCTTCGTATAATAGCTGCCTGCCGCGTCCTTTCAGGATACAGTCATTTCCAAGATTGTTTTTTTTTTTTACTACGGTGCGCGTTATGGCTGTTGCACCGATCAACAACTAATTACCATGTATTGCTTCCGACAGCAATATGTGACCGAAACCAAGATTGCTGTAATTGCCTCTTTAATAAAGTGCGAGGTTTCGTTAACAGATTTTGCTTCACAGAGTGACTTAATGTCTGTAATATTCACCGTAATTAAAAAAATAATAATAAATTTATACTGTCTCCTGGAATGCCCGTTTCGAAACAGAATGTCTGATTTAAACGATAACGAATTTGTATGCAGAAAGTGCATTTACTGAACGTCCAAACACAATTTTTTTTGTGAACTCACGTATGTAGATATAAAGTGTCACGTTCGCTTACTGACGTTTGTAACTGCCATTTGCCGACTATTTTGTCTTATGATATCGTGAATGACTCATCAGCGAGAGGTCGGTGTGTTCGATATATCTTCGGACTCCTCTAAGAATGGCCCCCCCCCCCTTCCCAGGCAATTTCACATTCGTAAGATTTATATCCTGATTAGCTTTCAATCGTGCATGGAAATAAAATTTATAATTGAAATCTGTTATCAGAGGGGATGGGGCGCTCCCGTTTTTTCGCACGTGTACATAATGCCGGACGATTCCGTTGGAGTTTTCTCGGGGATATCCAGTTTTTTCTGATCTTGCATTCCAGCGCCGCTCCATGCTCACCTAACTTCACCCTCATCGGCTCTCAAGACTACGTTGTTGATGGTGCTGCCTACCAAGCCAGCAGCCACAGAGTTTGTATGGTGTTAAATAAATTTTAAGTCAATCCATTAATTTTATACTAAAGTATTCTATATGATATTTCGTCAGGAACACCAGTACGTTAAGAAAACGTGCCAAGTTTTATGTTTAACATTTTTCTATGATTTAAAATTAAGGTTTACATTTTAAAAACAAATTTTACATATACAGCACATATTTTTTTTTTAAACAGGGCAGTATTTTCTGAGAAAGTTGAGTTTGTTTTTTTTTGTTTGAAACAGTTATCTTTAAAATTAATGCATTATGAACCGCCCTAACCTCATCAATCCACTTGAAAAGCAACAACTTCGGAAACTTACTGTTACATGCCGCCATTCTGCATAGTTCCACTTGAGCTCTCGCATGCCAGGCGTGGTGTGTCAAGGGCATCACTGGTAACCCGAGAAGTGCGCGGCGATTTACAAAGGGGAGGATGCCGCGCGTGCCACGATAAGCCTATCGAGATTCGTGTGGCGTTTTGTCCTTGGAGATAGAATATATGTAGAATTATCGTTGCAAGAATGTTCTGGTCGTCGCCCTCACATTCCCTCTGCGCTACTCGGGGTGCAGGGAACCTTCTGAACCGGACCAGCGTGTCTATATAAGCGCGGCGGGCCTCCGAGTTGGCAGTCTTGAGTATGGAGAGTAAAACTGTAAAAAAAAAAAAGGGGGGAATGGAACTGGATGCGTCATTGTTGGACATTTGTAATGATGGCAATAGAAAGCTGAATTGAATATGTGTGAATAACAAGAGTGAATTAATTGTCTGTAATCAGTATAATGACAGTGATAAAGGAATTTAATTAGAACTGAGATCGGTATTAAATATTGCGCTCACTGAGAATAACAAGGGGGTATTATATATAGGTAGTTTAAAGTTGTAAATAATAGATCTTATGTATTTTATAGCATTAGCATCAGAATTACATAAACAAATTTCATTTAGTTCTTTCATTTTTATTAAAATCTCCATCCCTCACGCCGACCTCCCGTGGCGCAGTCGGTTTGTGCGCCGCCGGGCTGGGTTGTGGTAGGTTCTGGGTTCGAATCCCAGGCAAGGCAGTCCCCTGATAATCCTTCAGGCATAACGCTGGGGAGGTTAAAAAGCCCTTTACTATTACAATGCAATCCACCCCTCACGAATACGGATACGCCCTTGGCGATTTGTAATGTTACACACCCTGTGAGGGACTGGAGCTTGCGATAACTTCTCTATTGTCGGAGGTTTACCTTACCTTGCAGAGCTAGTGATTTTTTTTGCTCACTCCTCATCTCTTTTCAATCTCCGGCTTGTGTGCGCTACGGTAATCACTCTCGTGGCACTCGTTTCCGTTCATGAGAAATTCTCCTCAGGCCGGAGTCACACGATTCTCGTGTCCGAGGTCGACAAGACGTTGGGTTTGGATTGCGATGTTCTGGTTTCCAACACCGAATAAGTTATGGACGTTTGCGGATTTTACTTGTACGTTTACGCTTGTTTGCAATAGACGATTCCTTTTTTTTGTGAACTTAAACGTTTAGAGAGGGGAGCATGTATCTAAAACAAATTGACAGAGTGGAAATCTTGTAAACGCATTGCTACTTTTGGGTGTGATTTCTTGCCATGAATAATAAGTACTGTTGATGTGTGTACAGGAATCTCGGAACTCTACGCAAAACGGGTAATGGTCCATCTGGGTAAAATTTATTGGCATTATTATGAAAACTGAATACGTTTCCGTATTGTAAGTATTGTCAATTTAAAAAAAAAAAATTATTTTCAGAAAATCTAGTTTGACAATTCTGTAGATAAAACGCACGACTTGAAACTCGAAATTAGAGGCATCAAATGGAAAATAAAGAGATTTTTTTAATATGTGTCCCAAACACTGCTCAACCTGCAGAAATGGTATGCAAAGTAGTTTCTAGCAACTTGAGCGTAGATCCCGCAGAGGATTTTCCTGCCGATGTTACGAGGAATTGGCTTTCTCTCTAATAAAAGTAATTCGTAAAATATGGCTCCACATTTGCATTCTGAATCACATATTTCATAACTTGCACTGTTGAAAAACCCTTGAACGCTTTCATAATTTATGACTTCTTTTCCACATTTCTGTGGACACATGTTCGAGTCTGCAAGGACTCCCCCATCACGAAGTCTCAGGAACCGAAACTGATCAGAGGCCCTCCCCATTCCTTACGAGTTCTTCTGGAGACCATGCAGATTTACGCCCATTTCTGGTATTAAAAAAATAGATTCAATATATTTTCTAGGTGCTCTCGTTTCTCCCTCCGCCACATTTCGTCGCTCAAAATCTTCATCTCATCTCTTTCACGTTTATTTTCCCGGCTGTCTGGAGAGTCAGTGTGTCGTACTTTATCTCCCTAGACTAAGACTAAATTCACCAGCTAAGGGCCTTTATTTAGCTTCGTGCCTTAGAGAAGTGCACCAAGGCCGTGACGCCATTTTGCTGCAGTCCAAAGTCACGTCAAGGGCACGAGTGCGGCCTGGAATGTCCACTTCGGCCAAGGTGACACGCACGCGTGCCTTTCTCAAACAGTCCGTTGGTTTTCGATGCTCAGCTGTTCGAAGTATTGCATTTCCAGGTGTCTACAACTTTGCACGGCCGCGGGAAACACTTGTTACTGTGACGAAGAGATACGGAACTCGCCCAGAGTAAAATTCGACGGAACATAATTCCTGGTGGCAACGAACAAGAGTGCCCGAACCCAAAAAAACGAACACTTTGTCAGAAAGGGAATAAGTGGTCATGAGGCACGAGGAGATAAAAATAAAACAAGTAACCGAGGGCACGCGGTATGAATTTGGGCATAGCTTGTGCATTCCACGGCATTTACCTTCGGAAGAGTGGTGTAAGTTTGGTTAACATTTGCATGTTCGCAGCTCGGAGAACTGTAAGAAAAAAAATTCCTTACAATTACGGAGAAGTACTGGGGGAAAAAAATATATCCTGAAATCTCTATAAAATTACGGAAATATCGCTTCGGACTTTCCGTAAATTCCACAGAACTTTCCGTGAATTCAAAAAACCACTCAAAATTGTTTGCCATATTTTCTGTACTTCAGGTTCATGAAAAGAGATAACTAAAACCGAATAAAGAATTTTAGGAGGTCATAACTGTCACCACTTATCTGCCGCCTTCTTGGGACACTGTGGTGCATAAATATTTTACTTCAATGCGACAACCATATCTGTTTCAATTTATTGTAATGTTTGCGTGTTAAGGGTTGCTAACTATTTATAAGTGTCTCGTAATACTTTTCGATGTTCGAATGAAGAGTATTTAAGTGACGTGGTTATCATAACTGCCGCGGAAACTATAATTTTCTTGTTAAAGAGGCGACGATCGCTTCGTGGAGTCTCGACCTGGAGACGTTCTGTATTTTGTATTTACGGAACTCAGTTCCATTTATCGTCACTACGGATCGCGTTTCCGTATGTTGGCTGTACATTTCCGTTAAGTTTTCGTGAATTTAGATGTTCGTCAGTGAACATGCAGGAAAAAACAAGAAATTTTTTTTTTAAATAATTGTAATAAAAAAATTTACTATTAGTGAAAGATCAAATTAAAGTCAAAATATTACGTAAAACCTGGATGAAGCCTAAATTTTTAAAACATATAAAATACCACATTTTTGCCTGCGAGTTATCTTTCCCTGACAGTTTGTACCAAAATCAGTAAAACTGTAGTTTCGACGTTTGATTATCCGGAAACTTTGAATTATTTTCCCAGTTCGGTTGGAATGACGTCGAATACAGAGCCCTAAAATCTAAATAGTGTCTCATTCAGACTGAAAATAATAGGTGATTTGCTTTCCAGCATCCTTGACTCTTGCATGGCCATTACATACAGTTTGTCTACATGTTGCACAGGAAGGTTACATTTGGCCGGTATTGTACTCTGCGAGGCTCAGTGTCCAATGATCTTCCCTGGAGGTAAGTGGTTCGTAAACCATGCTACTGCTCTAGATTATGACTGGCTCATATCGCTGATCACCGAACACAAGGCTGCACCTAATTGGCTGTAATAATGAAACAATTTCTTTGCCAGCTTCAGCACAGTACGAACCAAAATATTTGTTATCTGCAACACTAGAAACCACTAATTAAACCTTAATGAGCGCACAGGGCAGGAGCCGCGGTGGCGTGGTAGTGAGATTACTCGCCTCCGACCAAGGCNGTACGAACCAAAATATTTGTTATCTGCAACACTAGAAACCACTAATTAAACCTTAATGAGCGCACAGGGCAGGAGCCGCGGTGGCGTGGTAGTGAGAACCAGATTCTATTCCCGCATGTGGGATACGTAGCGGGCGTGTGGGCTAGCGGGTCTTCCATCTTCTTTCTACCTTCGTTGACAGACACAGTTGTCAGTGAGTGCGTGGGATCAGCATGAGAGCGGCCTGGCGTTAGCAGCCGTGTAAAGTCTGCCCGCGGTGTATTCACGTTTGGAAAATCTCCCCGTGCATGACGTGTACGGTTGCTTCCTAAATATGCCGTATATCACAAGCGCCTTATACGTCTCTTAATATAAAAGTATCTTAGTTTTGGTTAAATTGAACTTAAGCTTATATTTCATCTATAAATGATAATAGGACTATTTCATTCATGATTAATATGAATAAAGACGGGAAGGAGATAGGTGTGTTGGTAATGCCTAGTAAGAAATATTTCTCATGCGAAATATTGTTAAAATGAGTCCGCACAGAAGCGGTGCGTTGTCCCTCTGGTGTAATTTCCTTGACTTGGTTAAGCTTTGCTTGCGCGAGGCGGAGGAATATCCTGGAAGTAGAACTCGAGCAGGGCTCGAGGAGAGCTGGAAGTAGCCACACACGGACTGTCGAAGCTGGCGACTGCCAGGACGACCGGGGGGTTGTTCCCAGCTCCGCTGGCCTCAAGCCGCGTGTTCAGCGGACCGCCAAGTGTAAACACCGCTGGTAATGATGATGACTTCTCGGCCGGGGGCTGTGCCCCTAGGTACGTACCACCGAAGCGCGCATGGCTAGCCGGGCCCCCGGCAGATGCATCTATGCTAATACACCGCTGCCGCCCGTTTTTCTTCTTCCTCCCCGGGAACTCGTAAACAGGGCCTCCTTCACGGCTTGACGACTTCTCGTGCCGGCGCTAATGTTCCTCGCGTTGTTAACGCTTCCTCTCATGCGGCGCTGTTATACAAATGCGAGCCGGTGTTTTCAGGGAGGGTGTACCGAGCAACCTCCCGATCCTCATGAATCTTCGGACGGTGGCTGTCACACGTTTGTCTGATCCAGATAAGAAAATGGGAGGCGTTGTTGTGTTCCTCTCGTCGAAGCTTCAACAAACCGAAGTCACACGATTCCTTTTACTGGCGGCAAGGGCGTAACCAGAGGGAAGATATCGGGACATATCACCCCCCTTACCCAAAATGAAAATAAAATATCCAAACATAGAATTTAAAAATGAAGTACAATTTATAGTTTTAAATATGAGTAATGTGTGGGCCCCCTTGAACATGAAGGATGTTTATAACATTTTGTGGTTCCATCTCTTTACATTAGCCCATTGGTTGTAAACGATATTTCGAACTAATAAGTTTTAATGTTATAGATTCCAAATTATTTACAAAAGTAGAAATTTTTAATCCCCCCTCCCTCCTCACCCACAGAAGTAAATTCTTGGCTACAACCCTGACTGGTGGGGATACGTAGTGACCTTTAAAACTTCAGCGTTTCCTAAGAGAAAATTTCAGATACAATGGTTGGTAAAGCATGAGTGTTTGACAATGCCGTTGACGCAAAGCTATGTCAATGGCCGCCAACAAGGCAGTGCACTTCATCTCTATTAAATGCAATTTTACAGTATAACTTTGCGTCGGCAGAAGCAATAACGCTACATGTTATCATAAAATGTGTTACACACAATTTACACTCAAGCCTCGATAATTTTAAGTATGTGGAATGCTAAGTAATATTTATTCCTGTGATCAATGAAAAATAAACACAAAGCTCAATACTTATATCTTTTTGTCTTTTTGTAGGTGTGTGTACACACACACACCTATTATTAAAAATCGTTTGTGAACCGTCGTAAAACTAATAAGTTTTATTGAGAACTATTGAGATATTAATTTAATACAAAGTTTGTACATCGTACAATGCATTAACATTTTTTAAATATTTTAATTTACTCACGCACTGTCAGAAACGTTGCGAGTTTAATGTATTAGATGAATTAAACTGAAGTTTTAAATAATATAATTTATGTCTGTATTGCATGAATTATTTTCCAGTGCCAAAATCTTGATCTTGAAGTACGCACAAGAATTTGTTACTTTAACAAAATCTGTACTAGTATTTTTCGTCATGAAATAATAATGTCTTTCGGGGGAGAAACATATAACTCTTGTCTTGTTAACCCATTCAGACCCAGTGTACACATTTATGTACAATACGCACGTGTAGGTAATTTTTTGTCCCTACTGCACACTGCGAAGCTCAATGACCAATCATCTTACCTATGGGTAAATGATTCGCAAACAGTTTTACAAGTCTAGGTCATAATTGGTTCGTATTACTGTAGCCGAACATTTAACCTATACAGCTCATTGGCTGTCACGACAAAAAAAGTGTGGTGTCAACTTAAATACACCACGCATCACAACTTTTTTTGTTTGCAACGACTGAAACGGTAAATTTAAAGTGGGTCTGAAAGGGTTAATTAAAAAAATCGACCTGCTACATTTTGCGTTCCCAAATCGGAGGAAATCCTTTAGGCCCAAGGCCAGATTAAGAGGCCGGGATCTGTCCCCCCCCCTTTTTTTCCAAAGTAAATTGTTTCCTAAAGTTTATTTTAATGTAATATGAACGTTAGCAGCATCGACTTTTTGGTTGCTGTTTACTGTCCCGTTATATTTCAGATGGCTGATTGGGTAGTGATTTTCAACAATAATTACCTAATTTTTCCATAAATCTAATTTACATCCGATACATGTGTGTAATTCTAACGCAATATAACACAACTAATTGAGACATTTATGTTTCATTACAAGTTATTTAATAATTAAAGTGTTACTGCCGTTCACGTATCTAGCTGTAACAATACAAACGTACCCAACAAAGTAGATAATGTCTATCCAAAACGGTGCATAAAGAATGTAAAAGAACAATGGCCACCATTTGAGTTAATTATGTTGTTTATGCGTACATATATGTGTATATATACATACATAAACACTTATAATATTCACGTATACATTCAAAATGTCTTGTGCATAGCCGAAGGGCCCCTGTAAAAGGCTGGATCCATCCCTCCTTTGTCCACCACTGCACGTAGTCTTTACGATTGCGTAAATCCTTATTAGTTTCCTTTTAAGGGTACTGTGTATCCTTCTGCCAGATATAAAAATTAACTCTGTCATATACCATATTACTGGTATGCATCCGCCAACCAATTGATATTCCAAAGTTGTTAAAAAACATAAATATGTTACAATAAGGCCAATCCTTGCTCTAATGCATATACATTTTTTTTAAATCATTTATTTTTGTAGTTACAACGTTAAATAAATTATTTATTACATGGACTTGGTGTGCATAACCGTTTGCCGGGATTCGTTGAAAACTGTAGTGTAAACATGAATATAAGTTAAAATGTAAGCATTCTCAGGTAGGAATTTCTCATTTTTAAGGTTAATTCATACAGTGGTGATTAGCGTGAGCCAGTCGTAGTACTGCTTATTGGCTGGCCGATTGCCGATGCGTTATGCCGTATTCTCTACTCGCCTCTGTCTCTCTCTCTCGCTCTCTCGGGGGCCACGGTGGTGTAGAGATGTGACTACTCGCCTCCCACCTAGGCGAACCGGGCTCGATTCCCGATGGAGTCGCTCCCGGATTTTCGCATGTGGGAATCGTACCGGACGATTCTGCTGGCCAAAGTTTTCTCGGGGATCTCCCGTTTTCCCCAACCTTGCATTCCCGCACTGCTCCATGCTCAAATCACTTCACCCTCATCCGCTCTCAAAACCTCGCTGTTAGGAGTGTTGAACCCCAAAATATTAATAATTTGATTTTTGTACCAAACATTGTTCAACTTGAACACATTATATGTAATGACATTTTCCTCTAAAAAAAATTGTTTATACTTAATATATTTTGAATAATTTAAAGTCAAATTAATTTTTTTTTCTGTTTTGCTGCAGTCATTATAACAAATACTAACTAAGTTGTACAGATGAGAAAATTTACAAAGTAAACTAATGTCATGGGCTACCGCGTGACATGTATGTCATCACCAAATAACAAGCCACTTACATGAACAAAATTGTTAAATATAAAATGTGTGCATATTTTTATTTTTTTAATGTGTTAACTGTTATTTGGTGATTACATTTACGTCATACGGTAGCCCATAGAATTAGTTTACTTCGTAAATTTTCTCATTCGTACAACTTAAGTTGGTATTTGTTATAATGGCTGCAGAAAAACCGAAAAAAAAAAAATTGAATTTGACATCAAATTATTTAAAAAATATAAAGTGTAAATTTGTTTTCTTCTAGGAAAAGGTCATCACATATAATGTGTACAAGTTGGACCATGTTTGGTGCAAAGATTAAACGATTAATTTTTGGGGGTCCAACATTGTTAAGAGTCGCCAAAATCTCTCAAATCTACTGCATACGCCTCGACTTCGCTCGCAGTTTTTCTCGTAGAGGAAACATGAAGTGGACCGCTCGTGCCAACTGCGCATAAACTACTCTCTTTGTTGTGAAACAGGAAGTTTTTTTTTTTTCACTGGAACTGTGGAGAACCACGTGGATTGCACACGGTCTACGTTAACACGCGCTTTGAAATTTAGGCTTGCTTCATTTGCGCAAGTTTCGAACCACGTAGTATTGAAGTCAATCACAACAGCACCTGTCCATTTCCAAAACAAAATGTGAACGAGGGTTCCAAGACAAGTTTTCGTCACGCGATTTCGCAATTCGCGAGGCGATATCGGTGACAATTACAGAAGACATAAAAGTCAAGACTACCTCACTTTTCGTAATGTTTTTCCTACTCAGGTTAAGAACAAAGCAAGATTTCTTGTGGAAGAGTTTGACATGCGGGGAATTTTTGCAGCAAGATGCGCTAGTGTTCCAAAGAGGTCACTTTTAAACTGGCGGTAAATGGAGAAAATATATTGATTTGTGTGTAAAGTTTGCGTGTTGCTTTAATTGTGATAATATGTACTCGCCCAGCATCATTTTTTAATATTAATTTTATTTCGTAAATTTTATTTACGCCCTACAGTTGCGTCTACAAGAGCACACATTAAAAAATGCAACTGTGTTTGGGATTGAGCTTTCATAAGCAAGCTAGTTTCAATGAGAAAATTTTACGAATTAAAGTGCGAAATAAATATAGGCGTAATGAAAAGAAACTTAGTACTTTTCTCTTTAACCTCAAGGAAATTGTGCAGGAAAGCCCTAAAAATTATATTTTTAAAACAATTTTCACTATTTGTTTCTTCCATTCAGATTTACATAAAGTAATCCTGTTAGCCAACGTTTTCTAAATCCAGTTTTTTGACAGAAAGTTAAAATGTGCACATATTTTTTAAAATTTTCACTTTAGAGCGAAGAACAACGTTTATCCTTTTTGAGAATCGGAATATTTTACATACTTAAATTTATTTTATGAAAATTGTAATTACTCCATTTATTCACATACAAAACGGAAAAATCCCGGTACATAAGCAACACCAGTGCACCCTGTCGGCGAAAATTTTTAGTTGCCAAACTGAAAGCATTGAGACTACCAACCTGTGTAGAAGAAACCTTACTTGTACACTCTGGTTTTTCTCGCCAGGACATCCCGTCATTCAAGATCTAGCTTCGTCGAAACATCGTTTCGGCATCGTTACTACATGTAATCGCTTTTGGAATCAACTTTTGAAAAAACACCCCACGTATGATGTGTTTGATAGTTTCAAAAATATATCATAAAGTATTTTATAGTAGTTTTAAAATAAAATTAAAACTAATTTTTTGTTAAATTAAACTTTTTCTTAGATTAGATGAATACCTTATAATGCTTTCTTTATAATTAATGTGAATAAAAGCAGGGAGAAAATATGTATGTAGGTAATGCCTAGTAAGAAAAAGTTCTTAGGTGAAATATTATTTCACTGATTGCGCACTAATGTCGTACGATGTCCCTCTGGTATAATTTTCTAGACTCAGTTAAGGTTTGTTTGTATTGTTACACGCTGTAGCTCGCAACGGTCACGGGTTCCCGTTACGCACGCGCGGACCCGGCTTTGTGGGGGGTGACCCACCTCGACCCTCCCCTCCCCACAGGCAGACCAGCTCACTGCCCCGTCGCTCGCCCGGGGGAGATGAATGACAGCTTTCGACATGGCTGGCGTCACAGTCCCCCTCTTTCTGCCTGCTGGAAAAGCCGACGAGTCTAGAGGACGCGCAAAAATATTCTGGGAACTAGGGCCCTCGGCGCAACGCGGCATTTAGAGAAATTTATAGGTGATGGCATATGACCCTATAAATGTTGCAGCAGTCTTAAGGTCGGGATTATTTGGCGGAGGCCATCTGGCTGAGTGCGAAGGTAAAGTAAAGTGCGGTCAGGGACGGACGACAACGGAAGATTGTGAGACGACGGCGGACGAGGTGTTCGTGGTGTGAATGGACGAGAGGGAGTGAAACCCGACGAGTGCTGCTCCGTGCTTTAACATTATATTGAAAGAGCTAGGTAAACATTTGTGAATACTGGAATGATTTGTCTTGCTTTCTGTTTTTGTAATCAACATGATGTGTAAGAATTTATAAAGCATTTATTTTTCTAATAATTTCATGTTTTCACTTTACCGAAGCATGAATAAAGTACACATGCGCAAGATAATGTTAATTTTACGCGTGGTGGAAGATTACACAATGTGCACGCAAGTAGATTTTTAGCCGGGATTTGAGAAGTGAATTTTTTCCGACTATACCCGGGGCGAAGTGCAAATTCCGCTGTCTCCAAGACTTCCATACGCACTTGGGTACGGTGTGAGCCATATCACACACGGAGTAAATCATCTCCTGAACAGTTAGTCGTAACCTGGCGAGCACTTGATCTGGTGGGACACGAATGAAATAAAGTAGTATCTAAATTGTTCGTCCCAGACATTGGAGGCTTCATAAAAAACCAGGAAGTTTCGTACTTCACAAGCACAGAAATCTGTTCTGTTTTCCGTCATTGCGATCCGGCTTTTCCGTATATTACCGCTATATCTTCGAAAAAAACCTTACGTTGGTTTGAGGGCAAGCTTCAAGACCCAGAGTGAGATGGAATTACAAACCGCGCTAGCAAACCGATTTTGGTACTGGAAATTAATACCAAAAGCTTAGTTTTTACACCTGAAAGATCTGTTCAGAAACCTCTTGGTTACATTTGACTCACTAAATCACTTAGTTTACGAATTGGTTCTCCAAAAGATCAGAAATGCCAGGAGTCGGACCTAATCCGGCTATAGTTCGTATTTCTCGTCACTTTACAGGCTGCCACTTTATAGACGATTATCTATAACGCGGAAGTAGTATATTCGTTAATTAATGGCTACTGAAACATCAAAAACTAAATATGATAAAATAATAAGTACTCCAATAAACGCCTATTAAGAGCGCACATACACTCTAATCTAGAATTAGTGAATAGGCACTGATTTACAGAGAATTTTCACTGAACCAATAAATTAAAATTGCTCCATCCAGAATTAGTGGGAAACTACTAATTATATCATAAATCAACTTATTCAAACAGTGATAAATTAGATAATCCAATTGATATATAAGGGAACATGCACTGTTTCAAAGAGCCGCTTCAACAGTCAAAACTGCAATTTTCACTGTCAATCTGCCCTTTTTCTCACTGTTTTAGCAGTGAATAGTAAGTTTTACTAAAAGTTGGTTCTGGAGAAAGAACAATATTTTCTCCTGATAAATTAGTAATATAATCATTAAATTAATTGTTAATAGTAATTTTTCATCATAGTTCATTCAACTGAAAGAACAGTAACTTTTGCAGATAAATTAGTAGTGGAAGTCACTAATTCATAAGTCAGTAGTAACTTTTTTTAAATGGTTTATTCAGCTGACAAAGAACAAGATCTTTTGCAGAAAAATTAGTAGTGTATTCACTAATCCATTAGTGAATAGTAACATTAAAAACAGTTTATTCAACTGATAGAGCAGCAATTTCTGCTGATAAAGTTTTAGTGTCGTCACTTATTTATTAGTGAATAGTAACTTTCGCAAAGAGTTTGTTCAACAGAAAGAATAGTGATTTCTGCCAATAACTTCGTAGTTCACAAACTTATTTGTGAAAAGAAACTTTTAAAACTAGTCAGTACTGCTGAAATATGAGTAGTTTCTGGTGATAAATCAGTAGTATAATAATAACTGATTTATTAGCAAATAGTTACTACTTGTTAAGCAGGAACACTTCGTAACAGGGAACTCTTTAAAATGGCGTTGGTGTATTAGTGTATAGCAATATTTACAAAAGTTTTCTCAACATAGAAAAAAAATTCTGTTGTTAAATCTGCAGTGCAATTACCAATTTGTTAAGGAAATCAATGCTTACAAATAGGTCCTAAAATATCAGCATTGATCCTTAAGTAACTTTACCGGTACAAATAGTTTCTGCAGCAAGGCATATGTAAGTATATATCAAAAATTGATAATTTAACTGATTACATTTCAATGGTATTTTATACGAGGCTAGATACCTGAATTATCCAGACCATCACACATAGCAGTAATCATATACATGGTTGGCACATTATTATGACCACCTGCTAGTATCCAGAGTAACCACCCTTCTCAGCACAGACAGCAGCTAGACGAGCTGGCAGTGACTCAGTCAGGTGCTTATAGGTCTCAACGGGTATCTGGAGCCATGCTGTCTGCAATGCGTCCCACAATTCTTGAAGGGTGCGTGGCGGAGGAAACAGACGGCGAGCACAATGGTCGAGATGGTCCCACAGATGTTAATTGGATTGAGATCGAGGCTGTTTGGAGGCCAGGGAAGAACTTTGAAGGCTTGATCGTGCTCGTTCAGCCACTCGCGGACACTTCTAGCAGTCTGGCAAGGCGCATTACCGTGTTGGAAGATCACATCCTCTCGAGGAAAGACAATCAACATGTACGGTTGGACCTGATCGCAGAGGACGGATTTATAAGCAAATCTATCAAAAGTGCCTTCCTCGCGGATGATGGGTCTAGAGAATACCACGAGAACATTCCCCAGACCATAGCACTGCCTCCACCGTCTTGTGTTCATCCAGCGATGGATGCAGAGTGTCGTTCTCCGATGTTTCTCGCCGGACACGCTAACGTCCATCCGTTCTATGCAGCTGAAACCACGACTCGTCGGAGATGGGCTCCCATCGCCAATCAGTGGCGGTCCAGTCGCCATACGGTCAAGCAAATTCCAGTCGTTTCCGTCGATGCACCAGTGCTAGCATGGGTGCAGTCACCCGCCGTCTACTCCGAAGCCCCATTCGCAGAAGGGTTCACTGAACTGTTGCGGTAGACACGTGTCTGGGTGCCTCCTGGTTCATTTGGAAGGTGAGCTGTTCCAATGTAGTCTGTCGGTTGTCCTTCACTCACCATCGTAGCCGATGTTCACCTCGGACATCAATGGTGCGTGGAGCTCCGCAGTTTCCACTATGTTTATTCCCAATTGTGTCATTCGTCTACTCACGATACACCTTTACCGCAGAGGCACGTGAACCGTTCACAAACGTCTCTGTTTCCGAAATACTGGTCCCCTTGGCCGGAATGCCGATGATCATCCCTTTTTGCAACTTGGTTAAATCTCTTCCCTTACCCATAACAGCAGAAAGCGCACTGTGTACAGCATTTTTTTTTCTGGCGAGCCCCCGAATCCCGCTAGGGCAGCGTGAGCTCCTTCACAGTTCTGTGAGCTCTCCGGCATGCATGTTAGTAGCTAAGACGGTTGGAGGATGGGATGCGTCTCAGGGCAATCCCTTTACACCTCAAGTCGGGTTTATTATGTTTAAAAGGGACGTACGCATCGCGGCTCTAGCAGGGTTGTCTGGTGCCATGGCCGCAATTGTAGCCATGGACACACTCCGAAGGAGGAAGGGTCTAGATGGAAGGGCACAGCAAACCAGGCAAAGCGGAGAGGGCCTGGGAAAATCTGTGCGACAGTCGCGGAGGAGAAGTGTAATTTCCTTTGACCGGATATACAGTAATTCAACTACTTTCTGCCAGCGCTGTTTATGTATTTACATTTTTAGTAGGAAAGAGGTGACCAAATTCAGTATTTGTTGTATTCCTAGAATACAAATATTTGAGGTAGGATACACAAGATTCAACAATTCACCATTTTTTCGGGGTGCAAAGCACTATCTCCTACACGTAGCAATAGGTGATTTAGCCAGTAGGGAAGGGCACTATGTAGAAGTGAAACAAAAATAGAACAACTTTTCTTTTAGCTCTCCTGTAAAGTTCCATATTTGAAACATAGTTCCCTTTACCTCTGATGCACTAAAGTGGAAAATTGTGTGACATCACTATTAATGTGGTATCATCGCACCAACTAAAACAGACTTTCCTGTCAAGATAGTACGCAGGGGGAGGGCTGAAGGGGGCAGCACTGCTGCAGCGTCCCCCAACAAACGTAAGTGCTATGATTTACAACAAAACCAAGCAAAACTCCAAAATGATAAAACCGTAGTTATTTTTTAAAAATTCAATCTTTGCATTGTCGTTACCAACTTCCTTTTTAATTTCTTCAACAAATATAATTTTTTTTTGTTCCCAACATTTCTAGTTCTTTAATTTGTCGCTTCATGTTATAAATGCTGCAATTTATCAAATAATAAAGTTCATTATACATAATAAATGACAGAACTGCAATTCATAAACTTCCTGTTGGTTTACGAAACTAGCTAACGTCAACGTGACCGTTACACTGTTAATTACGTTCACAGTACAGATAATATGATACCTCCGAATCTGCATCATATCTTATTAATCAATAGCATCACGAATATGTTTCGTAATTTTCCAATGTACAATTTCAACAAATGTATAACCTCAAAGCACCATTCCCGCGCATCAGCAAACAACCTTGGCCGTGGCAACTTAACTAGTTTGTTTATTTACTCCTCTTGACAAGATCACTTATTTCACTAGCTTTCCATATTATTGCACGTGAGTGTGAACTGAAATAATGATTGTTTACCGTCTGTTTTAGGTATGATCAACCGTTGGCTTCGATTCTGATGAGAAATATTTACAATAGGGCGAAGAAACGCGCATGCGCGCGCAGTAATAATCGTTGGCCACCAACAAGCGCATGCGCCGTATACAAATAGATTCTAGGACCACGGCTAAATGGTTTCTCTTTCGAGGAGCCTTTTATTAATTAATTGAGAAATTGATTTGTATATGTATTTTATATAATAAATTTATATGTAATTAGCATTGTTTGTGTCGTAACATTAGCAGTTCTGTAATTTTTTTTCTACTTGAAGACTCCTAACACAATGTTGTGTGATTTCGGAAACTAAAAATATATATTTTTTAATTATTATTTCACGCCGGTGTAGTGCGTTAAAATATGATACAAACAAAGTGAACATTTAAACAAAACTGCCAAAATTTCATTTTTTAAATTTTACTGACTGAAAATGGCAGCCTGATCAGTAATTATTGTACTAGTAAAAAAGTGAACATTTTAAACTTATTCAATTTGTTATCGAATCTGTTGTTTTCTCACTTTTCGATCAGTCAGTTACCATAAAACAACGGTTTGGCCAGTGGAAAATCTTGCAACTTATCGAATCAGTGGAAAATCCACTGTTTCAGGTTTAGAGTGTACAAAATAAGCTGCAATGGTTTAAATATTAACTGAAGCACCGCACGTTCCCACAGTTGAATTGGTACTCTACAGTTTGACTCACTGGAAAACATTTTAATGACGCAAGACTGTTTATTCTAATAACTTAGCCATCGTTATGCGCTCGTGTATCAACGACGAGAACATTATGGCATTAATTAATTTCATTTGACCATTTGCGACCACGTAAGGTAGCGTCTTGCTGGGCTGCAATATTGTTGCGCTAAGCAACAGAAAGTGTGCCGTTAGAGGTGGCGTCGTTCGTCGTTCCTGCTGATGCGCAGGAGGAAAGACCATTGCCCGCACTGCTGAAGAATTCGAAACGTGAGCAGAACTGTTGGCACACGGGCAGTTCAAGCAACTGGCAATCGAGCGAAGCCACCTAGAAGCGTCGGCCAGTCAAACCCGAAAACCTTTTACTATCGAGAACATACACGCAATAAACATTTCCAGGACAACCCCACACAATTGTTCAGAAAAATATACAGATGTTAAAAGGAATAATTCCCTGTTGCAAAGAATTGAAATTAAGACGTTTTTAATTTTATAAAATATTTATAAGGTTAATAGCACATATGTTTCAGTAAAAAAGTGTAGGCCCACATAAATTTAAAATAAGTCGTATTATGCTACTTGACATTTCAGCGAAAACTAACCCGTAGGTACAATAGACATTCCATGTGAAGTTTCGAAAAACAATGGATATAAGCGTGACATACATTTTTCTTTCGAACTATATCTGAATAAAGTTCCCTTAATAAGATCGATGGATGTTAAAAGTCTTTTTAGGGGGGAAGGGAGGAATTTGGAGATCTTTGTTTTTATGGAGATCAATTTTAAGTTATGTCGCAAGCATGTGTACACTCAAAAGAAGAAGAAAAAAAAAAGGTGCGTGTATTTATGTACGCGCGTTAGAAGTTATACTTATTTGGCGTGACTAAAATAAAATACATATATTGTTATGGCCTAACACAGTACATCTTCTCCAAATCTTGTAAGAATGGGTTGATTGTTTCCCGAGATACGAGAAAAACATCCCTACCACGTTCACTGTCGAATTTCGTTACACTGTGCGCACGCAACTTCCGCTGCACACTAAACTTTTACCCTCAACGCCCCAAAATAAGTATAACTTTAAAAAAAAGTATGAAAATTAAAAATCTCCTCAATTCTGGAATTTATTTTTGGCTGCTTATAATAGTGTTTTTAATACAAACAAGAATATTTTTTGTTTAATTTTCGTATAACTTTGCGAATGGGAAGTCCATTCAGTACAATTCTCCAAAATAGTAGGTATTTACAAGAAAACGAATAACAGCAATTAATGCCTCTTTACCAAATAATTGACGCGAAAGTTTCTGGTTTAAGCTGATATAAATTAATAAAATCTAGACTATGACGAGGGTTTCTCAAGGCGACTTGGATAAAGTAAAGGTTTCTTGGAAAACAGCTCTCCCCTAGCCCACCAAAAATTGCCTGGTCTGTAAAAAATATGTTTAATTTTTGTCAATAGCTCACGTTCTTGATTAATCAGAAAAGTTTATAGCAGGGAATCATAAACTGTAGTTAGCTTAAATTTCAAAAAATATGTAAAAACTGTGTTTGGTTAAGCAGTGATAAACTACTCCCATGTTTTCCAGTTTTTTTGTAAAGAGAAGTCAAACAACTCTCAAAAATTCATCTAACAGGCACAGTGCATTTATTTGTTCAGGTAGAAATTATGTACACGCCTAGAAATACATATGTCTATATTGGTCAAACCTATTTAAGCCATAATCAATCAGTATATCACCGGTAGTCTTATCGCTAACCAGTCAGTTAACAGGAAAATCTCTTCTAGTTCTATTAAAATTGTTCGAAACTACGCTTTCTTCTTTGTAAAATGTTTTCCACTATGAACTGATTGCCCAGTTTAACTTGGTGCACTGGTGTAAACTATATATTGGAAAAGAATGCGTGGAGTTCCAAAAAAGGATGCGTTGGCACTTAAAATGTTACTGTAAGTCACCGACGAAAAAAATTCAAAATCACTACAAATTTTGAAGCTTTGAGCATTAAGTTCTGCGTGTCGTTACTATTGGCATTGCCACTTACGCGACCTAAATTAAAAAATGGTGGAAATTAGCCTCTTCGCATGACCTAACGAATTGAGTGAAACATGTGGAAGAACCTAATGTAACGGCCGTTGAAAAACAAGAATCAAAAACGTGCACTGCAATATCCTGTTTGCACATAAACTACGGTAAGCGAATATGCTCCACTGAGAGCAAATTGCGCCTGCTGTATGCTTAACTGTTGTGCTGTCTGGTAAAGATGCTATGTATGGTTTCTGGTCTTGGAAGTTCCCAGCCACGAGTAAATGCGCGGGGTAACAAGGCCAGAGATTGCGTGCTCCACCGACATGAGAGGCATCACATTTTTGAAGCAGGGACATACTTATTTTACGTGTTTTCCGATTTCGGCGATGTTGTCCAGGGATTTTTTTATTTCCATAAGGTTTCCTCCAGATAATGGGTACTGTAGGCAATTCACGGTAAAGTGAGCGCTTTTTGGAACCCTCTCATTTGGAATAATAGTCAATAAATATATTTTATTGTAACTTTAGACATAAACTTTAGAGTCCGGTGAAACATAGTGTTCATTACTTACATAGTAATATTTATTTTAAAAAATGATATAAGGATATAAAAGCTGATATAAAAAACGTGACTAAGTAGTTACAAAATGTAGGTTTAAACGCAGCTTCGTGACAGGGATCGGGGGATCCCAACGAACCTTGTTATGAAAACGTCAACAGCATGCTCTTGCATTCCACTTATATGACGTGTTTTTTCCGTTTTTTCCTCGCAATATCCCTTTATTCCACAAAAACGCCAAAATTTTCCTTTTTCCTTAACAATTTTCCAAATTTCCCACAATTTTCTTCAAAATAAAATATTTACAAATATTTTTAATGACAACACAATATGGAGAAATGACTCATTTTTGGGCAATGAGAATTCAGGATTCATGAGGTGTTTTCTCCGGTCTATTCTTAGCCAGGATGGTTATCTCACAGTATTCCCAAATTCAATTATCATTTAAGTCCTTCCTACTAGATGATATACTTCAGGCTCTCGCATTCCATTTTGACTGGATGCCGCAGTGATCCAACGGATAGATGAAATATTAAACTTCACACTCTCGCATTCCATTTCGACGGCTCCCGCATTCCATTTCGACGGGATGCCACAGTGATGCAACAAATAGATGACATGTTAAACTTCACACTCTCGCATTCCATTTAGACGGGGTGCCACAGTGATGCAATGGATAGATGACATGATAAACTTCACGCTCTCGCATTCCATTTCAATGGGTGCCACAGTCATGCAACGGATAGATGACATGTTAAACTTCACGTTCTCGCATTCCATTTTCGACAGGGTGCCGCAGTGACGCAATAGATAGATGACATGTTAAACTTCATGCTCTCACAGATATAATTCATGCTCTTGCATGCCAAGCTGGGAGGATTATCTCAGTGTCGTCCCAAAATAGATTATCATATAAGTCCTTCCTATGAGATGATATACATTACGTACTTGTATGACAAGCCGGGAAGTTTATCTCAGTGTCTTCCCAAAATCAATTTATATATAAGTCCTTCCTACGAGATGATATACGTTATGTGCTTGCATGCCAAGCCGAGAGGGTTATCTCAGAGTCTTCCGAAAATAAATTAACATTTAAGTCCATCCTACGAGATGATATATATTATGCTCTTGCATGAAAAGCCGGGAGGGCTATCTCAGTGTCTTCCCAAAATAGATTATTATTTAATACCTTCCTATGAGATGATATAAATTACGTGCTTGCATGTCAAGCCGGGAGGGTTATCTCAGTGTCTTCCCAAATTCAATAAACATATAAGTCCCTCCTACGATATGATATATCTCATGCTCTTGCATGCCAAGCCGAGAGGGTTATCTCAGTGTTGTCCAAAAAAAATATCATATAAGTCCTTCCCATGAGATGATATAGATTACGTACTTGCATGACAAACCAGGACGGTTATCTCAGTGACTTCCCAAAATCAATTAACATTTAAGCCCATCCTATGAGATGAAATACATTATGCTCTTGTATGCCAAGCCGGGAGGGCCATCTCAGTCTTCCCAAAATCAATTATCATTTAATACCTTCCTAAGTGATGATATACTTCACACTATTACATACTAAGCCGGGAGGGTTATCTCAGTGTCTTCCCAAAATCAATTAACCTATAAGTCCCTCCCACGAGATGATATAATTCATGCTCATGTAGGCCAAGCCTAGAGGGTTATCTCAGTGTCGTCCCAAAATCAAATCGAAATGTAATTCCTTCATATGAGATGACATACATTAAGCTCTTGCATGCCAAGCCGGGAGGTTTAGATCAGTATCTTCCCAAAATCAATTATCATTTAATACCTTCCTAAGAGATGATATACTTCACACTCTTACATAATAAGCCGGGAGGGTTATCTCAGTGTCTTCCCAAAATCAATTAACATTTAATTCCTTCATACTAGATGATATACACCATGTGCTTACATGGTAAGTGGGTGGGTTATCTCAGAGTCTTCCCAAAATCAATTATTATTTAAGACCTTCATACTAGATGATATACACCATGCACTTATATGGCAAGCAAATAGCGCGATCTCTTATTCTTCCCAAATTAGATTATCAAGTCCTTCCTATGAGAAGATATACTTTACATCTTTCATTTTCTGTGATAGCCCCAGGGCCTGGCTGTGTCCTCGAGAAAATGACGGTTTCGTAAAAATGTGACAACACGCACATAGGCTTGAGAAATGCGGGAATAATTGACATTTAAACATGTTTAAATAATAATATTTAATGTTCCGGTATAGCCCCAGACCCAGGAGGTGTTCTCGAGATAATGACTGTTTCGTAAAGATGAGACAACACACATATAGGCTCGAGTAATGCGAGAAGTATTTCAGAAAAACATATAATTAATATTCATCTAAAATCTTTAACTATATATTTTCATCGCTCACATCGGGGGAGCGACAGTAAAAAACATGCTACGTATTTCTCTCGACGAGAAAGAGACTATAACGGTATATGAAAGATTATTATTGTTTAAACATACAAGTTTTTTTAAATACTACTACTACTTCTCCCGTGTGGCCCAATCCTTTATTTGTTTTCGAAACCGACATTTCTCTTAAACCTTCGGCTTTAACAGAATATGAAAGATTATGTAACACGTTTTTTGAAATACTTCTCGCATTGCTCGACCCTATATGTGTGTTGTCTCATTTTTACGAAACCGCAATTTTCTCGACGACACCTCCAGGGCCTGAGGCTATAATTGAATATTAAATATTATTATTTAAACATGCTTAAATCTCAATTCTTCCCACATTGCTCAAGCCTATGTGTGTGTTGTCGCATTTTTACGAAACTGTCATTTTCTCGAGGACACAGCCAGGGCCTGGGGCTATAACATAATATGAAAGATGTGAAGTATATCATCTCATAGGAAGGACTTAAATGATAATCTAATTTGGGAAGAATCAGAGATCGCGCTACCTGCTTACCATATAAGCGCATGGTGTATATCATCTAGTATGAAGGTCTTAAATGATAATTTACTTTGGGAATACTCTGAGATAACCCACCCACTTACCATGTTAGCGCATGGTGTATATCATCTAGTATGAAGGAATTAGATGTTAATTGATTTTGGGAAGACACTGAGATAACCCTCCCGGCTTAGTATGTAAGAGTGTGAAGTATATCATCTCTTAGGAAGGTATTAAATGATAATTGATTTTGGGAAGACTGAGAAGGCCCTCCCGGCTTGGCATGCAAGAGCATAATGTATCTCATCTCCTAGGATGGACTTAAATGTTAATTGATTTTGGAAATAATCTGACATAACCATCCCGGCTTGGCATGCAAGAGTATAATGTATACCATCTCGTAGGAAGGACATAAATTTCAATTTGATTTTGGAACGACACTGAGATAACCCTCTCGGTTTGGCATGTAAGAGTGTGAATTATATCATCTCGTAGGAGGGACTTATATGTTAATGGAATTTGGGAAGACACTGAGATAACCCTCCTGGCTTAACATGCAAGCACATAATTTATATCATCTCATAGGAAGGTATTAAATAATAATCTATTTTGGGAAGACACTGAGATAGCCCTCCCGTCTTCTCATGCAAGAGCATAATGTATATCTTCTCGTAGGAAGGACTTAAATTTCCATTTGTTTCTGGGAAAACTCTGAGACGGCCCTCCCGGCCTGGCATTCAAGAGCGTAATGTATATCATCTCGTAGGATGGACTTAAATGTTAATCTATTTTCGGAAGACTCTGAGATAACCATCTCGGCTTCGCATGCAAGCACATAACGTATATCATCTCGTAGGAAGGACTTATATATAAATTGATTTTGGGAAGACACTGAGATAAACCTACCGGCTTGTCATACAAGTACGTAATGTATATCATCTCATAGGAAGGACTTATATGATAACCTATTTTGGGGCGACACTGAGATAATCCTCCCAGCTTGGCATGCAAGAGCATGAACTATATCTGCGATAGCGGGAAGTTTAACATGTCATCTATTCGTTGCATCACTGTAGCACCCCGTCAAAAATGGAATGTGAGAGCGTGAAGTTTAACACATCATCTATTCGTTGCATCACTGCGGAGACCTGTCGAAATGGAATGCTAGAGCGTGAATTTTAACTTGTCATCTATCCGTTGTGTCACTGTGGCACCCCATCGAAAATGGAATGCGAGAGCGTGAAGTTTAACATGTCATCTATCCATTGCATCATTGCGGCACCCCGTCGAAATGGAATACGAGAGCATGGAGTATATCATCTAGTAGGAATGATTTAAGTGATAATTTAAATTTGGGAACACTTTGAGATAACCCTCCTGGCTTAGCATAGGCTCGAATAATACCCCTCACGAATCCTCAATCCTAATTGCCCAAAAAGGAGTCATTCCTCCATATTGTGGGGTCATTAAAAAATTTTTTTAAATTTTTTTTTAAATTGGGAAATTTTTAGGGAATAAGGGAAATTTTGGCGTTTTTTGGCTAAAAAAAAGTGATATTTCTAGGGAAAGTGGGAAAAACGCGTCATATAAGTGGAATGCAAGAGCATGCTGTTGACGTTTTCATAACAAGGTCCGGCGGATCCCCCGATCCCTGTTACCAAGCTGTGCTTAAACCTACATTTTCTAACTACTTGACTAGGGCCACAAAAGTGCTCTTTTTACCATGAACAGCATATACATTATTATTTAAACTCATGCTGGTACCATCATAACTTTACATGTACATGTGTGGGTAGCCAATATGCCAGTAGCAGTATTCGTCCTTTAATGGACCGGACATGGTAGTTTCTTAAATAATACCAAGACGAAATGCATGCATATTAATCATTTGTCCGGTAGCCAACAGCCAAACAAAGGTGGATAGATCCTTCAGCCACTAAGTTTACACCGAATGAACTACATGTCAGGCCGAAATTGTATCTCAGAACTCGAAGTCGGACTTCAAGGAAACCTCGAAATAGTTGGTGGCTTCCCCTTTTGTAAGCGAACTCTCTCCCACCTCTTTCCAAACTCCCTCTTGGTATTACATGAGTTTCACTATCGAGCACATACAACTGCGAAAACAGATGGATCCGAAATTAAGTTAAGAGGACCTCTATCTGAATCGGCAGACCCCATATCTAACTCAGCTTGTAGTCGAAGTTTGCGACCTCACATCTGGTCCCCATCTCGTCAAACCAGGTTAGATTTCCGATACGGCATACCAGATTTCCATACACGATAAACACATACCCTGCACACGCACGCACACACACACATACAGAGCAAGTACACCTTTTAGCATTTGCTAGCTACACTGCCAATGCACAATGTAATCAAAACATGCCTTTCACACGAAGCTGCTAGCGGCCATTGGATGCTTTTACTTTTCCACATTATGAAGGGCAGCACCAGAATGAATCATAGCTTGTTAAATACAAGACATTGAGATGCTCTGGAAAAATCCCACTTGCCCATTTCGCGCAAGAAGGGCTCCCACATACTATGCAATTTAGTGCGACGAGAGTCATATGATCGATGGGTGAAGATCTCAGCAATAGAAAAAAACCGAATATCTCAGGTGAGGTGGAGAAATATCCCACCACCGAAAATACCTTGAGACCTCACTTGCTACTAGCCTAAAACTTAATCGAAGGCCCTCCTCGTGCTCATTTCCTCTGGATGTTACATGAGCTTCTCCATGTTATAAATGCTAGATAATATTTTTTTAAAATCCCGCATTCCCTGCTGCACGAGACGGATCCAGGATAATATACCATTATGCATAATACGGGTAGATTGTCCGATGAGTAAAAAACTTCGCTACGGAAAAAACCGCGAGACCTTCGACTCCATCTCCGCACCTGAAACCTGTGTTGTATAGGATAGGCAGACTTCGCCCTCATGTCGTGAGCCACACGTCATGAAGCTATGCATTCCGATGGTCGGTCGACAGATGGGCAAATAAATTCTCCACCTAAAAAATGAAGGAAAAAAATCACTATGGCGAAATAACCTCACCGCCAAAAAAAAACACGCAACCTCAACCCCATCTTCGAGGTGATGATGGGTCCAGCATGTAGCACCAGAGATTATCGCATTTTCCCCCTGGCCGTACGAACCAAAGCATCTGCTCGCGGTCTTTTGTGAGCCTGGTACATGCACCCGACGATAGTTCTTCCTGCCAACATCGAAGACGGGCTGTATTTTATTTTCACAATCACATGCACTATCATAATAGACTGCATGGAAATGACATCTGTCGCTTAGGTGTTTTGTGGTGACCTTTTCAGGGGTGTGGGCCTTTGTAATGTCAGAGAGTAAAAGCCTATGGTTGTGAATTTCTTCGTATTAAACTTTCATTTTTGGTGACGGTGTGCACGAGGAGTGTGGCTGGCAAGTGCTAACACTGCTCTTCCCACTCATACAGACTTCTTGGTCACCCAACACCAAGCAGGTGCAGGCGTGAGATAACGGCATGGCATGGAAGCAAGTATGCATGCACGAGTGCAGACTCCAGTTACCTGATGCTGCGCAGGTGCAGACCAGCTAATACTACTCTTCCCACACATGCAAACTTCATGGTTACCCAACTCCGACCAGGTGTGAAAACGACTTGGAATCACATGCAGGTGTGCAGACTCCAGTTACCTGACGCCGTGCAGGTGCAGACCTGTAAGTAACCATTTTTAAAAGAATGATTTTCGTACCTGAGCTCTTTCTTTTCGTCATTACCATTCCTTTCATATATGCCTTAGCTATTTAAATTAACACTTAAAATATTTCGTGTCATGGGTTTGCACAAATGATTTTATAGAAATGATTATGTAAATTATACATATACATTTCTAAATCGTATACTCATATTTTTCGTTTACAATAAATACTTCCATGCTGCATTTTTTACAACATAGAACACAACATAATTTTTTTTTCCCACATACACCTCAAGATAACTGAATATAGTTTTTATTTATGTATGTCTACAATGTATATACAAATTTTTTGGTAATCATTTTTCTGATACATCCCTATTGCTTTTCCTCAAACATGTACATACAAATTTGTATCTGGACACTTTGTGTCACCCACATGCTTACACTTTTCACGTTCAAAAAAATTTTTCTCGCCCTTGTCACAACTTTTTTTTTTAGAACTCTGCACCATCACGCCCCCACACTGTCAATACATTTTTTCACATCCACTTTTCTTCTCCATCCTCATCCGGCGAGCTTGTCTTTACCTCGTATGGCAGGCTGCGATAAGTCGTGGTCCGCTCGACGAACGGAACCATATCGGCTCTTCGTCAGGTAGGAGACTATGCGTCTCGCCGTCGCATTCTTCGCTGAAACGAAGCACTGTTCCCCGGCTCCCTCGTCGTATCTCGTAGTCCCTGCGATGGCAGTATTCTTTAAGGACGATGGCTTCACCCTCATTCAACTCCAACAGTTCATCGATGCTGCATGGTATGTTTACCTCCGGCCTCATGTTGTGCACTGCATAGGTTTGACCATCGCACCAGATTCTGTCCATAAAAAATTAAAAAATTTTTGACTGGCCTTTAGCATTCTTGATGCTCGGATTGTATGCAGGCACCAAGGTGTAGTAGAGGCGGGCATGATTCAGACCATCGCAGGCTTCTATGTTTTCCACTGCATCCTCGTACCGTTGGTCGCCCAGCCAGTACTCCACACGATGAAACCCTGGGATGACTTGGGGATAAAACTTCACCGTACCTGACTCGAAGGAGCTGGTGTGCATCACCTAGTGCATTGGAGATCGGGGAGGTGGTGTGATGGGAGTAGCTTTGGTGGGCATCAACCAACTGCTGCTACTGCCGATTGTGGTCTGTGTGGAGACCTCACGTGCTGGAAGCCAATCATTGCAAGTCTACGAGGTGAGTGGGTGCCCGGTGGAGCTGGTGCTGTGTTGGAGACCTGATGCGATCAGCTGCATGAGGTCGGTGGTGGCCTGGTCTACAGAGTCGTTCACGTTTTTCACTCTGCTGACTCTACTGGTTTTCTCGGGGTACTCCGTCCTTCCGAGAAAGCCCAAAAATCAGCTTTGGTGTTCGGTACGCCAACCACCAAGGTAGCGCGCAGTGGTTACTCTGAGTTTTTAACTCTTGTGATTGCTGTGGGCGTATAGTCAAAGCGACTGTTTGGCAACCCATCGCGGAGATGGGGAAGATTGGCGTGGAGAACGTCAATCGGGGAAACCGACCTCCTGACGTACCTCCACGAATCGGTGCGGAAGGGGCAACGAAGGCCCGGTCTCAGTCGGCCCAGAACCCTCTGGTGTGTCGCAATAACAGGGAGAGCGCGTCCCCTGTGAGGACCCCTCCCAGCCTGGCCACGGCGAAATCGTTATGCAAGGGAAATGGTCGGTTGAGTGAGCAGCAAATTGCTCCCCCAGCTCCCACGAAGAAAGAGGAGAGCACAAGTCGGGCCGGGGCCACGAGTTGCGAGAGTGACTCAGGCGACTTTGAACCGGCAGTATCTGCCAAGACCCGGCGTCGCCTGAAGAGGCTGGAACGCGAAAAGCGCTCAAAGGCCGGCGAGCCAGAGCGTTTGACGACGGCAACCTCTGAGGCGCTGGACTCCTCTCCGGATCGCTGCGAAAGCGGCCTGGTCCGTCGAGAGGAGAGCCCGGAGGGAACTAGAAAGATGCAAGAACCAGGAGGCAGCAGAACACGTGCTGCCCGCAGGCGTTCAGGCAAGCGGTTAAGGGACCAGGCCAAGGAGAACCCGCAAGGGGGATCCAATGCGGCTACAATACCCCAGGACGTCCAGCCAATTCAGGGAGATCTGCCACAGACGGCTAGGCAGGAAAAGGAGCTGCAAAGTGCTGCGCCCTCGGTCTCGAGGCCAGCACGCTCTCAGCCGGCAACCCCCAGCCTGCCAGTTATTGACCTACTGGGCCCCCACGGGGAAGCACAGGCGGTCATAACTACAATCGGGTCCCTAGTACAGGGGCTCCCTGAAGAAGCTCGGGCAGTCTTGCTGCCTGCAGTGGCTCCCTGCCTCGGAAGGTTGAAGACACTGGTGGACAGTCTTCTCCACAGCGGCCTGCGGATGCAGGGACGGTGCGAAGCTGTGCAAGCGCAGCCTCACCTTGCAAGGAATGCAAACGTTGGCTTGGGGCAAGCCTCCTATGCGAAGGCACTGTCGGGGGGAGCGAGTTCTGGTCCGCCAGTCCGCGGCCCCCCGGCGGTTACACGCCCGGCAGTTGTCAGAAAGGTAGTGATGGTGTATCCTGTGGATACCACCGCCACAGCGGCCCAGACTCGGAAGTGCCTCTAGAAGGAGCTCGCTCCGGAAGTGGCTATGCTCCGGGTCCGGGGCATCCGCCCTGTGGCTGGTGGCGGGGTGGTAGTGGAAGCAGGAGATGATGCCACCCTGGAGTCTGTCAAGCGCTTGGTAGCGGCACGACCTGAGGCCCTCAAGGTGAGGGAAGTCGGCAAGCAGGACCCGAGAATTGTCATTTATGATGTTCCTCGAGGTGACGCAACCACGGAAAGAATGGCGGAGGCCATCTTTCATAAGAACTTGACCGAACAGGGAGAAGCTCGTGACAAGTTAATGGCAGACTTCAGGATTCGCCGGTTCTTTGGGAACAAAGCCGCCGACGAAGTGCACCTTGTGGTGCAGTGTAGTCCTAGCCTGCGGCGCCTGCTCATTGGGGCAGGCAGGATTTTCATTGGACTTAGCAGCTGTCGGGTCGCTGACTATGTGCGGCCACTACGCTGCTACAAGTGTCAGAGATTCGGCCACCACAGTACCCGCAGCAAGGTGGAAGCACTGACCTGTGGTTACTGTGGCAAAACAGGGCACTGCTATGATGGCTGCCCCCTGCGCAAGGTGGCGGGCTCGAGGCCCGAGTGTGTGAACTGTAAGAGAGCTGGCGCTCGTGGTCCCACGGATCATGAGTCCGCTTCGCGAGACTGCCCGTTTATGGCGAGAGCCATAGACAATGAAGTAGAGCGTACACGGTACCAATCTGACTAATGGTCAGTAAGTTAAAATGCGCCCAGATCAATCTGCAAAGATCGTCTGGAGCAACGGCAGAGTTGAATTCACTTCTCCTCAGAGATCATGTCGACATCGTCCTGGTGCAGGAACCATACTCTGTAAAGGGCAGGTTTCCTGGACTTACAGGACGACGAGCTTCCGTTGGCGAACACCCAATGGCGGGTGTAGTGGTACAGAATAAAGCACTAGATGTGCTAATGTTAAACCATCTGTCTGACACACACCATGTCTGTGTCCAGATCACCACCTCTGGGCGAGGCAAAGTGTACTTGGTCTCCTCGTATTTCCAGTTTGCAGACGACATCGAGGAACATCTTTCTCGATGGGCGGTTATTCTGCAGGAGTTACGCAGCAAGAAGGTAATTCTGAGTGCCGACGTTAATTCCAAATCAGAACTATGGCATTCCCCCATAGATGACACCAGGGGACGGAAATTGGCTGAGTTCATTCTTGCCAATGACCTTAAAGTGGAAAACAGATCTGGACAACTGTTCACTTACGTCTCGGATGCTCACGGCACCGAATCAAACATTGACGTAACATTGTCCACTGCACCTGCTGCTGGAATGCTGGCTGACTGGTTGGTCACAGAAGACTCGTCTAGTGACCACCGGCTCATTGAGTTCTCCCTCAACCCAGTGGGGTGGAGCGGAACAGATGTGGAGACCATCCCTCGGACTAATTACATACATAAGGGCACCGACTGGACAGTTTTCGACAGCACCTTGTTGAAAAACACAAGGTTACAATCGCTGTCACTGAAGTCAACCTCGGTTGACGTCAGGGCGGAAGCTCTCACACGGATAATCCGTGACACCTCTGAGCAGGTGTTTCGGAAGCGTGATACCCGACCTAGAGGGGCTGTCTGGTTGACGGATGGGCTTGATGTACTCCGCAATGGTGTGCGTGACGCGCGTAAACGATTGCATCGACTGCGAGGGGATGCCCGAGCAGCCTTTGCGGTCCGCTACAGACAGATGCGCCGTGAGTACTTCGACAAAGTTCGAGAAGCCTGACGGGAAACCTGGAGGAAGTTTGTAGAAACTGAAGGAAACTAGGATCCTTGGGGAATAGTCTACCGAATAGCATCTGGGAAACTGAGGGTGGAGGAGCCACAGAATAACATTCTTGTGGACGGACGCCACGGTCTGGATAATGTTGAAGACTCTGTGCGACTCTTGGACGTGCTGCTCCCCAGCGATGATCCAACTTGAGCATGGGCGCGTTAGGGAGAGTGTGTTCCTCCCTCCATGTGAGGCGGACACTGCCCCATTTACTGAAGACGAGATAACTGACGCGGTCTACTGTTTCGGAAACAGAAAGGCTCCAGGAATTGACGGAATAACCGCTGAGGTACTGAAGAAGGCGTACCCACGGCTTAAACAGCATCTCCTGGCCCTAGCAAATGAATGCTTGAAACAGGGCGTCTTCCCCAAAATCTGGAAGACAGGATTAGTACGGACTATATATAAGGGAGAAGGGAGGGATCCCGGTTCAGTTTCATCCTACCGGCCCCTCTCTCTTTTGCCAGTAATGGCTAAAATGCTGGAAAAAGTGGTTAACTGGAGACTTTCGTCCTACTTGGACACCGATCAACGGTTGACCAGCAATCAGTATGGATTCCGACGTGGCATCGGTACAGATGACGCTCTCTTTGCTGTTCAAACAGCATTGGAAGGAGCCACTGCCAAGTATGTAATGGGTGTGTTTCTGGACATCAGCGGTGCCTTTGACAAAGCTTGGTGGCCGGAGATACTGTCTGCACTGAAGCAGATGGAGTGTCCGCGAAACCTCTATCTCCTGGTTCGGCAATACTTTACAGACCGGAAAGGGATCATGGTCCTGAAAAATTTCCGAGTTGAGAAGGTGCTTACCAAAGGTTGCCCACAGGGATCGGTCCTCGGGCCGTTGTTCTGGAATATACTATTTGATCGCTTTCTGCGCCTCCCGCTGCCCGATGGCTGCCAGCTATTTGGGTATGCGGATGATGGCCTGGTCCTTGTTTCCGGTAACTCCCGGCGAGAGTTGGAACAAAAGGCACAGACAACGCTGACTTCTGTTGCCACTTGGGCTGGCTCTGTGAAGCTAGCCTTCTTGGAGAGTAAGTCCAAGTGTATGATGCTTAAGGGACGCTTCAAAGGTGTGTACGGACATTATCCTAAAGTGGAGTTGAATGGAGCCCGGCTTAAGTTTGTGAAAACTTATAAGTACTTGGGAGTACTTCTTGACGAGAAAATGACTTTCGCTCCGCATGTCACCTATGTGAGTAGAAAGGCTGTGGTCCTCTTTCAGAAGCTCCGTGCGATGTCCCCGGGAAACCGAGGATTGAACATGAGAACTTTGCTCGGTCTGTATAAAGGGGTCTTCGAACCCATCATGACGTATGGTTCCATTATGTGGTATAAGCGTGTGGGTCATTCTCATATAAGGCAAAACTTTTGAGTGCACAGCGTGCGGCGCTGCTTGCAGTAACCAAGGCGTATCGCACTGTCTCGACAGATGCGTTGACTGTGTTGGCAGGAGTAACTCCGTTGGATCTCCGAGTAGCCGAGCTGGGTTCGCTCGGAATGGAAAAGGTTACAGGACAACTGAACCTGGAGAGTCGGGAGGTTGCCTGGGAGGATACTGCAGACGACTGGCAAAGCCGATGGTCCGCCTCTGAAAAGGGGCGTCTGACCCACGCTGTCTTTCCCTGTGTCCGGGAAAGAGTGCAGCTAGCTATCTATCCCGGCCCTAGTCTGATGCAGTTCCTTTCAGGACATGGCAACTTCAAGGCGAAACTACATGCACTGGGTCTTGTGGATGACCCACTCTGCTATGATTGTCTGGTGCCGCACNTGGCAACTTCAAGGCGAAACTACATGCACTGGGTCTTGTGGATGACCCACTCTGCTATGATTGTCTGGTGCCGCACACCATGGAACACGTACTGTGTGATTGTGTGCGCTTTGAAGACCTCAGGGAGCAGCTGAGATGGAAACTGCTGCTCCTAGGACTCGACTTTGGCCTGGCAGTGATAAATTCTGCCGACAGCACCGCGAGAGCATCGCTGTCGGAGTTTGCCAGGAAGGTCATGAGCCGGCTTGACGCNTGATAAATTCTGCCGACAGCACCGCGAGAGCATCGCTGTCGGAGTTTGCCAGGAAGGTCATGAGCCGGCTTGACGCGTCTCAACGCGCTCGAACCGCACTGTTACCCGGTGTCCCTTTGCAAGCTGCCTAGACCCAGGTCACGACCCAGGACTAGATGCAGCTCGGGACCCGGCTGTGAGAATCCTCTCTGTAGCCGCCGTTCTGGGCCGCCAGGCCCGCATGAAGCTGCAGAGGGGTAAAGCTGGGCTGTTAATACTCGGGTGTTCTAGTCCCGAGGAAAGTACGACTTCAAGTCAACCTTGATAGTAGTTGTTCAACACGGGTGATGAAAGCGCCCGGAGGCAGGAGCTTTGTGAACCGGCCCTGAGAGAGAAATCCTTGGGAGACGGTCGGGTTATGTGTGTGGCCGCCAACTTGCGNACACGGGTGATGAAAGCGCCCGGAGGCAGGAGCTTTGTGAACCGGCCCTGAGAGAGAAATCCTTGGGAGACGGTCGGGTTATGTGTGTGGCCGCCAACTTGCGAGCACACACATGAAGCTCCCCCGCTCTGTTCAGTGAATATCCTGGTTTGTCTGGTCGCTAGTTGCTGAGGGTACAATAAGGCGTCTCCCCCCACCGTAGGGTAGAAGACCCGCTTGGAAATTTCCCGTATGAATAACCACAGCTGCTTCGGCAGCTGCGAGCTCGGTCCTGTGAAGTCCAATTGTAGTGGCAATTGGATGGAGGGGCATGTTTTCCCTGGGCCTTGGTGGTGGTGCCGGACTGTCCATGATATGGTTATAATTGGCTCAGAAAGATGTCTCTTGTTATACCCTAGAGGATCAGGTACAAGAGGGGAGGAGGTGCGGAGAGCCGGACATGTTCCGGAAAACATGCTGACTCTACTATGATGGAGGCGGTGCTGTGAACAGTGGAGGTGATGGTCGGTGATGAATTTGCGACCAAGGTGGTGGCTGTAATGGGGGCGGCTGCTACTTTTTTTGTAGATAATTTAATTTTACACAATTATTTCGTACATGAATTTGTTACATCTCTAAAGGATTAGGCAGTGTATTCCATGAGAGTTCGCTTTCGGCAAACTTTTTTCCCGACTTGATTCACTAATACCGCTAATACTCAGCGCCTATAAATGCAACGGAAATTTTAATACACATAAACCTTCCTCGATAAATGCAGATCATAACAGTAGAAACCGCATCCAAATCCGTTCAGTGGTTCTCGAGATTAGCGCAGTCATACAGACAAACAGACGCGCGCCAAGGATTTCCTTTTATACTATGTAGTGATGTCTGGAATGTAACTATAGTAAACCATATGTATGCAATAAGAAAGTAATCAAGACCTCGAATTTACCTAAGTGTAATGCGGTTGACGTGGAAGCCTGTGTTGAAAAGATCATAAGGAAAGTATGCCGCGAGGAGAAAGAATTGCATTGAAGGATTCTGGCTGGACACTCGATTTGGTGGATCATCTGCGGCTGAGAACAAATTATCACTAGGTGCAACAGTGAATGCGCCTTCGCCTCCCACGATGCACCGCAATATTTCCATGACTTCATGTACAGATATATAGGTAGGTGGGTTCATTTTAAGGAGCTCAGTTTGATAGAGGTCTTGGTGAGTGGCAGATCGTCGCAGCAGCTGAGGGTACCTGTCATAAATATTATGGAGACGTCGGTCGTGGGTCCAGCAGAAGCACCATCGAGTTCTTCAGATGGAACACGTGCAGCAACAGCACCACCATCGTCATCTTCAGGTGGCATGATATCGACAGCGCCATCGACTTCTTTGGTTGAGACGTCTTCAGTGGGGTCGACTGCAACTCCGGGCGAACTGACAGCACCATTTCTTATTGCAGTGTCTGTTTCTTCGGCTGTCCATCCAGTTCTTTGGCTGAGCTGTCTCCTGCAGAGTTCGGGACGTCGCCTGTATCGTCACTACCAGAGTAAACTTATCCAAGCAGCTACTGCGACAAGGTATTTACGCATCAGCATACTGTAGGGCACCATGAATTTCGTGGCTGTATGAACAATCCCAACCGCGTTAAATATCTGTGGTTATGGAGTGGGTCGCTTTCTATCGCAACGATAGTTACTGTAGTATGTAAGGTCATGCAAAGTTAAACTGCAGGCCTCATCGATGCCTCAGTGCCGGATCTGCAACAAGGAGTTCTTGCGGCCTCCGTCGGCGGAGTGATGGGTGGTGATTTCGATCATAAAATCTTATGCGACCAGTATGAACGACGAACCTGGTACCTCATCACAAGGAGCAACATCTCTTTTCACGAAGACATCTTCATCCATTCATTGTTACTGCTCCTTCCGCGTGACGACAGTCGAACCATCTGGTACAGCTAGTGTATCTTCTACAAAACTTTCAGTGGCATATCGGTTTTGCTTCTGCTGCAAGGACTTTGCCTTCAAGCTTACTGCGCGGTGGCACGAATTTCACGAGTGCCCGAATAGTTTGGTTTCGTATTTAACGAATTAGAACTGAAGGTAATGTTTATATGGACGCGGACGAATATTAATAATCTTGTAGTAATAAATTTTAATAACTTAGAAAAATTCGAAAAATTATTTTAAAATTTCAACATCAATTCTTTTTTTCCCTGTTATAAACTGATTATGATAATNAATATTAATAATCTTGTAGTAATAAATTTTAATAACTTAGAAAAATTCGAAAAATTATTTTAAAATTTCAACATCAAATCTTTTTTTCCCTGTTATAAACTGATTATGATAATAAAAAAAAAGCACTATGGTGCAAATATTATTTTTAATTTAGCTAATCACGATGTATATATATGTTCATACGGTCTTATACATGCATACTTTCCTGGGGCTATAAATGCTGCTTGCAAACTGAATTTCACGAGCCTGGCCCTAAGAAATAGCAAATTATAATCGCATATACCTATAAATATTAGCTTCTTTACAACCTGACTTGCGAAAATGTGGGCAAACTATGATTTAAGATACAGACCCAACTGAAAAAGACACATACGAACTCTATGATACATCGCTTACCTTTGAATGTACTTCAAATGCAAACAATCATAAATTTACTATGCATTTTTATAAACAAAATATCCTATTCGGAATATTTCTTGAAGTTATCACGATTGAGTGTATGCGCTAAACAAATAATACAAAGGTTATGCATAATACACAACNGGAATATTTCTTGAAGTTATCACGATTGAGTGTATGCGCTAAACAAATAATACAAAGGTTATGCATAATACACAACGAAATTAAGTATTGATATGAGGAAATGTGGTATGATAGATTTTTAAGTGTGGGTGGCAGGGTGAGAGCGGGGTTATGACATTACATGATACTAGATTTTTTTTTAATTTTGTTGGCCAGGGTTTGGGGGAGGGGGAGAGAGCGGTAAGGTCTATGAGGAGGGGTGAGGAAGNTTTTTTTTTAATTTTGTTGGCCAGGGTTTGGGGGAGGGGGAGAGAGCGGTAAGGTCTATGAGGAGGGGTGAGGAAGGTGATAATGGTGATCGGCGAGATGGTGAGGGTGGAGAGGGGGTTAGGGGTAGGTGGTACCCCGATGCTCTGGGTCGAACTGGTAGGCAGAAATATTTAAGGAATTCTTATAAAATAATTTTTTTATTTAATGGAATTATTATTTGCAGTGACTCTCCAAACCGATATAATTATTAGAAATCCAAGTTGGAGAGCCGATACTTTCTAATGTTTTATTAAAATATTTATTATTTAAATAACTCTTTTATTTAAATAATTTCTATGGGTGACGGGGAACGAACATCGAACATGACATCGAGCGCTGGCTGTGACGCCTACCAATATGGTGGACTGCACCGACCAACATGGCCACCGGCTGCACTTGTGACGTCTGACAGACAATTCCTAACTCTTATCGCGGATCCCGTTGCGCCCGAACCGACATACCCTATCAACTTTGGAGGCAGAGGACATTAAGAATCCCGCCTACCTAGCGCTTCAACTGTGTTGCAAAGTGTTTGAATTACATGTGTTTCTTCGGAACTATTAAAAGTGCATCCAAATAGCTGTTAAGTACTTTCAAGACGTGATGCACATTTGCTAACACTTCAACATAGTTAATAACAGCTTTTCCAAAGCGCTGTATCTAAAAATATACGCGTCAGATACATACATACGGAAGTACTCAAGTGCCGTGTATTGAACCTTGCCACAGACTTTATACCAATAAAATGATAGGGTCACCGCTGAAAGTCTCATAGGCACACGCAGCACGACGAGAACACTGCACGTCAGTTCAGAGCCTTGCGCGTAGCGGAGATGGCGCACTTGATGCGCGCGGCAGAGTCGCCCTTATCGCTCTCGCGCTTCTCGGCCTCAAACCCCGAAAATAGCTGCAAGTAGGCGGCCCCATAAGTGAGTGGGACAAAACTAACCGCTATAAATGTAAATCTACCTAACTGTTTTTACAAATATTGTACCAGAGTGATGTTTTCTGCCGAAATATTTCTGTCATCGTAAATATATATGTATGTCATCGTGCCGCAAGACATTGTGCTTAGTTAATGCTCCATTGTGAGAAAACACTTACTCATAACGTTAGAAAAATCCATTATCTGATAGTATTATTTCTTAGTTTTTTAATACTGACTGCCGAAAACCNCTTACTCATAACGTTAGAAAAATCCATTATCTGATAGTATTATTTCTTAGTTTTTTAATACTGACTGCCGAAAACCTGTGAAATTCAATTTATTTGGAGCGAATTTATTTCTCACGCTATCTTATCAGGAACCATCTCCCGCTGTACAGTATTGGATTATTGGTTTTTCTAGCTTGTTTATGTTCTTAAAAAAGAAAATTCCGAAATCACCCTNCCCGCTGTACAGTATTGGATTATTGGTTTTTCTAGCTTGTTTATGTTCTTAAAAAAGAAAATTCCGAAATCACCCTTATACCCAACTAGCTATTGACTTACGAAATTGTACAGACGTAACGACTAAACTACGAACTCGTGTTTATATCACAATATTTACTTTGCCAAATATTGGCAAAATTAAAATTGTCACATAATTATGAGTTCGTAGTTCCTTTGTCTTGACTGTACTGCTATGTAAGGTCAGTTGATAATTGATAGGGCCAGTGAATTTTCACGTAAAAATAGGAGCACACAGTAGACTTCAATACTATATACACACCTCAGCTTTTTTTATACCTTTATTGGCTGCTGGTGCAGTGTCCGTCTTTGACCAAGCTACTCAGGACTAAGTAACTCCGACACTGAACCTTTGTGATTCGCGCGCAAACGGTTAGCACGGGTCAGAACATTTTTTAGCCAATTAAAGAAGCTGGACGACTCTACAGTGCTTTGGACTGTATCTTGTCTCGAAATCTTTTCGCGAAATATCACTGCCCCNGCTGGACGACTCTACAGTGCTTTGGACTGTATCTTGTCTCGAAATCTTTTCGCGAAATATCACTGCCCCTACTAATTAGGTATACGGGTATTTAAGAATTTTTTTTTAATGTGAACAAGCTATAAAAAACAAGAATTTTAAATGGAGGGGAGTGGAGGGGATGTTCCCCTTAACCCTTTCAGTTACAGTGTCCTCTATCTGGGACGTTGCATTTCAAGTGGCCTTGAATGGTCTGCATTGTACACAGCAGAACGTAACGTCCAATGAGAAAGGTTCCCTATGTGTGGGAGACGACATTCGCTGCTGAGACTATGTACCGTAGCCTCATAAACCACTGCTGTCAGTAACATAAAGCACAGACAGGTTTCTATTGGTCCCGATGTAAGACAAATCGTCGTGTGGTCATCAGTACAGTGCCAAATAAAAGGTTTGTTTGTTGCAACGACTAAAGCTAAAGTTATATGTTTATTTTTTAATGAAAGGGTTAAGTTAAGGTACGGATTCCACTTGGCTAGGTTACCGACCGGTATGCTCAGCTTCAGGAAAAAACTTCTTATTCAAAAACTGTTCCAGATCGTAAAATACATCCACCTAAGAATAACAATTAGATAACATTCCAAATAGGACGACAAGTTTCAGTTTCTATATTTCCGTTTCTGATATGTTTTTTTTTTTAATGCATGGAAAAAATTTTGCGGAATATTTATAAAGTTTTCGAGGGACGTGCAACACACATACAGGGTCAACGCTGAATATCTCAAGAGACTGCACGTCAATTCAGTGCTTTGCGCATAGAGGCGATGAGGCGTATGTTGAGCGTACCTGGGTCGCCCCAAGCCATCTCACGAATTTAAGCCTCGGGAAAGTGACGAGTCTCGAGGCCAGATAACTGTGCATTACGTTGAAACAGCAAACGTCCCGCCAGGAATCGAAGTCTCCTGACGAAGTATGTGAAGCGTCTTTTGCAGAAAAATAGATTTCACGGTCAAATGAAGTTACATGCATCTGCGCCAACAACGAAAACATCCTAGCACTTCTAAGAATAGTATGAAACGACCTCAGAAGCAGTAAGTCGAAGATGTGAAAATGCATACCTTTTCTTTCACCTCCTACCGGAACCAATTTCTCTGTATGTTCCAATAAATAATTATTTACGTACAGCCTACTCCAGGCGTGAGCATGTCAAACGTTTTGATCATCTTTATGGGCATCGAAAAGTATAGTTTACAAACATGAACGTAAATAATTCACGGACTATCTTCGGAATCTGAAAACAAACTAAAGTCTATTCTTGTTTAAAAACATGATGGCTCCTACACCTGCAGAGCATGCCAAATTTGGCTGGGGAACCAGAGTGACGCAGCTAGTTGGTGACTTTTGAGGGTAATATGCTACCGGGTGTGGGTGGTATAGACAACCCCAAGTGGGTCCTCATCCGTGAATACTTTTAAAACATAACCACCAAATAACGCATTTAAACCGTTTTATGATCGAACAACTATCGCCCATTGAGGGATAGGCGAACTCTACACCCATTATTCTTAAAATATATATAAATAGTAAAATACTGACTCTGGCCTCTGGGGTGTTTGATAACCCTGATCACCCCCTGTAGTTACTCCAATGGGGGATCGCGTGAACTTACTGTGGCCCTTCTTTCGCGGCTGAATATTTCGAGGTCAGTAACCTCAGCCACTTTATCTGATAGCACATCAATCAGTGCGTCAAGCAATGATGTAATTTTCTGCGCAGATGGTTCGTCCGAGAATCTTGGTTGTTTTCTTCCAACACTCTCGCTCATAAGAAACGAACTTCGTTTATGACACTAAAGAGATTTATCCTACGGCTTACTCAAGGAAAATTTATTACGTTTTCCGAACAGCTTGGGAGCTGGTTTTCAATTCATTTCATCGACACATTGAGGTTCGTGCATTGCAGCCTCGCTTCACACGTATGGTTAGAGTATTTGATTCCAGATCGTCGAGGTCACCACATCATAAATTTTTTTGGCCTCGCCAATTGCTTCTCATCACTCAGAAAAAGGGTTTCGCCGTAAAACTTGGCTGGTGCTTGGCGAAAAATGGATCTGCCATGGAAATCTGAAAAGCACGCTGTTTGAAACTCCTAAAATTATCAACAATAAAAGAGACTTCATTTTTATCAGCCCTTCTCTGCTTCTGTACCTACGCCCATTAGAGAGCGAAGGATGTCTTAGCAGCCCAGCTTTCATTTCAGATTAAAATTTTTTGTAAGATAACAATGTAGTTTCAATAATTATTAATGAGTATTAATTGGAGACCACTGGTACTTGTATTGCCTTGACAACCTTTGGAACTAACTGTGTTGAAGTGGAAGTAAAAATATAAACTGAACTCAATTACTATTTTAAGAGGTGTTACAGCAAAGGAAGAATTTTAGTATAAGTATGACTCGGGGTTCTATGGTGGTCAACGGAATTACAGACAGGGTCCTTAGTCCAAATTGGAGCCCACGATAGTGCCTATTTTATAAGTGTATCAGGGTTGTTACCAGACTATAATACAGGTAACTATTGCAAGCCCAATAAATTTAATTTAATGTTTTACTCCAGTGTTATGCGCAGAGGCCTTCCATATCATGTGTATACCGTTTCAGTGCTCAGCAAATTTTTTTAACATTACTTACGATCGCTGAGGAACACAAATACATTATTTTACATGGATAGTTAAAATGTATATGCTTGCAAACATAAAAATAAAATAACTAAAGTTGAAAACACCAGAACTCACATCTATACATATACTCGTTCAGCTACATGCACCTGACATCAAAATTTCTTACTATACATGACGAGTACATAAGAATTCCCCAACTTTAAAGGTCTATAATATCAAAACCAAACAACCTACAACCTTGATTGACCAATAAAATGAACCGTGGAACCGTGAAGTTTGTTTACCATACGTTCATAAATTTCAATGTGACCACCAAGAGCGGCTCGGACGACATATACGCGATAATAAAACTCGTTCCACGCTCTTGTCAGCATGTCCGGTGTTACGGTTTGGATGGCGTTCGTAACTCTCTGTTTGAGGTGGTAAGGGGGAAGCGAGCTCGCATTCGACACGTCAATGTGAAGGGGACTGTCTGATGTTTCCTTTATGTGCCGAGAGATGACACTAGGAGCGTCTGTTGTTGCACTATGAGCGTCTGTCGTCGCACTATGAGCGTGTTAATCCGCATCACGATGTTGACGGAACAACAGAAGGCGTTCTGTGTTATTCAGTTTGCTAAATGTGAAACGGTTACGACTGTTCAACGTGAATTCCATTGCAAATACGGACGTCGTCCTCCCGATAGGTGGAGTATCGTAAGTTTGTTTCGTCAGATCCGAGACACAGGGTGCCTTTGCAAAGAAAAAAGTTCCGGGCTGTCGCATGTGTCCGAAGAGAATGTGTAACGGATTCAACAAGCTTCCGTTCGCTGTCCGAGAAAATCAACTCGACAAGCTAGGCGGGAAATGAAAATCCCTCAATCGATGGTATGGACAGTGTTGCGAAAGCGATTGCTGTACAAACCATACAGGTAACAGCTTGCACAGGCTCTTACCGAAAGGGATAACGAACTGAGACGTGATTTCTGAGCGTTCGTTCTTGCCCAGAACGAGGTAGACTATGATTCCATGTCTAAGCCGGTTTTTAGCGATGAAACGACGTTTCATACAATTGGTAAGGTGAACCGGCACAACGTGCGGATATAAGGTCAGGAGCCTCCACATGAAACCACCAAACACGAGTACACTTCCCCCAAAGTGAACGTGTTTTGCGCTGTATCCAAAGACACTGTTTTCGGCCCTTTCTTTTTTCACGAGCCTACTGTTACTGGAATCCCTTATTTGGACATGCTTACAGAGTGGTTGTTTCTTCAGTTAGAAGAGGCGGCTGGGGACTTCATTTTCCAGCAGGATGGTGCACCACCCCATTGGCACCTAGTTGTTCGCGGATACCTGAACGAGACGTTGCCGCAACGCTGGATTGGTCGAGGAGCAGCTGGTGACCAGGCCCTTCATCACTGGCCCCCAAGAAGCCCGATTTTTTTTCTATGGGGGTACATGAAGGATCAAGTGTTTCGTCCACTATTGCTGGTTAACATTCACAGCCTCAAAACGAGAATTACGGACGCCATCCAAACCGTAACACCGGACATGCTGACAAGAGTGTGGAACGAATTTGATTATCGCGTAGATGTCGTTCGGGCCGCTCGTGGTGGTTACATTGAACATTTATGAAGATATGGTAAACAAACTTCACAGTTCCGCGGTTCATTTTATTGGTTATCCAAGGTTGTAGGTTGCTTGGTTTTTATATTATAGACCTTCAAATTTGGGGTATTATTTTATACTCATCCTGTAATTAACCGTTATTTTTAAAAAAGCTAAACGTTGCTTTTTAAAAACATAACTCTAGGAAATGTTGTGTAATGGTTTCTTCATGTCCAAGACAAACTAGCACTGCAGCTAATGAAAATTATTTACAATAGGTGATGTTATTATACATCAGAAGAGACAGTTTTTTTTTAAGTGAAATCCTCCTTCCACAATGTGGGAGTGTTTAGGAAAAGGATTTTTTTTATTCTCGTCTTTTTTTTGTCTGATTTTTTGCTAAAAATCGACATAGTTTTAGTGAATTAGTGATTTATTAGGAAATACTATAATAATTTAGGCGAATTTTTTTAAAATTTAGTAAAGGAAAATAAATTCTTTAAGAAATTATATATTCAAATAATTACAATATATTACTTCTTATTCTCTTTCATCCTTTAATTTTATTGGCTAAAGGATTTACGTACATGGCACGAACTAAAATATCGCCACTTCTTACATGTCTACACGTCGATGATGACAATAAACGGTTTCGTAAAAATGCCTTCTTTCATTATGATAGGTACACATTCATTTCCTACACGTTTTTAATCGTAAACCGACCTGTATGCCGTTTAGGAAAGCTACTCTGACTTTCAGTAGCCGTGACCTTCTCGACACTACCCAGTGTCCCGTTACGTCCGCAGTAACACTACCTGGACTGAAAAAATACGGATAACGGTCGATGGCTGGGCGGAGGGCTCATGTGGGACGGACCGTCTGTTTCGTCGCAGTCGGCGCAACCCCATTGGGATAGTGACCAGACCATTCACTCCCGAACTCCGCGGCGAACCGGGTTCGACTCCAAGTGGGACCGGTTTTGATATTTTCAGCAGGGCTGAAATGCAAGGACGCAGTAACCGGAGATCCCCGAGAAAACCCGCCGACCAGCGGCGTTGTCCGGCACCTTTCCCACGTGCAAAAATCCGAGATCGACCCCGCCGGGAATCGAACCCGGTTCGCCTTGGTGTAAGGCGAGCGCTCTAGATGCTACGCCAACGCTTACCCCACGCATCATCTTGAAGGCGCTGCGGCTGGCCCCTGGTAAAGTGATTACTTTTTTAATCCGTTATTGGTTTATTCTTTCTGGCAAATTTTAATCTTTTCGAAGCACCAAGCACAAAATAACGTTACCATTAACCTAAGAACTAGCATCAGTGCCTGTGTAATTGTGGAGAGAACATTAATATCGCTACTAGTTGCACCACGTAGCTTCGCCCACCAGGATTTTGAATTTTTTAATTGAGTCAGTGTGTCTCAGAACGAAATAGAACGAAGCTTACCTATTCCCGCAGCTATTACCGACCAGAATTTGATGTTGTCAATGAAATGTTTGGTAAGTCGAACTAACCAAGTATTCGAAAACATACTACGTGAAGGGCGCAAGGAAACAAAATATTTAATATGCGTACCAATCCTAAATATTTTAAGTAATCCGACACTTTGAGGAAAAATATAGCTTTCTTCAGACAATGATATTCGTGTAAAAATCCGTCCAGGATGGAAAAAATTTCAAACGAAAACAATAAATAATTTATGCAGCTCAGTACTCACTTGAAACAAAACGAGAGCGTAGGCTGTCAACCTGTGTTTAAGAGGTTAATATCTTTTCCATTTTTTTTTAATCTTCGTAATTAAACGTAATGACGGGACATTAAAAATCAAAGCTTGACACGACATAAAGGAAANCATTTTTTTTTAATCTTCGTAATTAAACGTAATGACGGGACATTAAAAATCAAAGCTTGACACGACATAAAGGAAACTTAACAGAATTCTTGAAGTTTTGACGGTTTCAGAAATAGCAATCTTTTCCCTTGTGATAAAGAGATTGTTAAATAATTAGGAAATATTTTATTACGGTTACAGATGTGACATGAATCGCATGAGAAAACTAAGCTCTACTTCGAAATAACTGTAACGNCATTTTTTTTTAATCTTCGTAATTAAACGTAATGACGGGACATTAAAAATCAAAGCTTGACACGACATAAAGGAAAACTTAACAGAATTCTTGAAGTTTTGACGGTTTCAGAAATAGCAATCTTTTCCCTTGTGATAAAGAGATTGTTAAATAATTAGGGAATATTTTATTACGGTTACAGATGTGACATGAATCGCATGAGAAAACTAAGCTCTACTTCGAAATAACTGTAACGNGAATATTTTATTACGGTTACAGATGTGACATGAATCGCATGAGAAAACTAAGCTCTACTTCGAAATAACTGTAACGATGTTCGCTGTATCTTGAAAAGCTTGGTTTTTAAATATTTAATAGAAAAATTAAGTTGTGGAGGAATATACATAAATCCATGGTTGTGGGTACACCTCCTCCTAAAGTTGAATCAACCTTACTGTGAGAATTTCATCGAATTGAGTGTAGTAGTTTATGTGTGATGTCAGAATAAACGGGTAGTAATACTTCCCAACTTTTAAAAAAAATGAGAGGGGTTTAATATTTTTAATAGACGGTAACAACTACTTTCAAGATATTTTGCGATGCGTGTAGTTTGAAATTAATATTTCAAATAATTTCCTGCCCTGCAAATACATTACCATAATTTCATTGTCCCTTTCACAACAAGTAAACAATCTAACAGCAAAAAAAACATTAGACTACGCTAGGGTTTTATTTAGGTTGCGCCTGAAATGAATAATTTTCAGCAGCTAAATTCGAAAAATTTTTTCTTGAAGGATATTTGCATGCTATTTTAAGCATTATCAGTCTACAATCGAAATAAATTTATAAACAAATTATTCTTTTAAAAAATTGTGGAAGGTTGCCTAATAAACTTCCACCACTCTCTAGAAAAGTTCAATAGGAATGCTGCGTGGAAGTCCTTGGTAATGATTTTTCCTTCCTTTGCAAGGCCATCAAAGGAATATATTAATAGAAATCTGCATATCCTATAAACATGTTTATTGCAGCACGTTTCGCGGTAAATGGAATAATATTGAGATATATATATATATATACCAGGGTCTAATGTCTACTTTCTACATACTGTGTGTCCTTCGACCCCAAGTGAAATTTTACATTGCCATGGACTTAATTAGTATTCATCCATATCAAGCGGCAACGTGAATTTTTTAGGAACATAGGGGACTCTACCACGGCAATTAATTTTGTAATGTTGATAATATAAAAAGAGGCAATTTCGGTGGCCATTAATATGTAAAAGTGAAACGTTGAAACATATAACTGCTTTTCGTTAGTCTCTGCCAATATTATTGTAGACAAGCCGGTCAGTATTATACATTAACATTATCACTTTGAGTAATAAGCCTGAGTGTTGCGCCTGCTAAAATAATACTAAAATTTCTCTGTCTTTGAACCCAAAACTCGCATAGATATAGTTTCATTATTTCGCTGGGTGTATGTCAGACGCTGGCAAAAAACACTACAACATGTAACAATAAATTTCTGAAATAAAAACCTCTATTTTTGTATAATTACTGTAATTTACATGATGGATTGCATTTAGTTTCTTACATATTAGAAGAAATGTGATTAGCAGATTATCAACTCTCCATTCCATTGTCCGACAGCCAACCATTAATACACGTTGTGCAGTACAGTAAGCGCGTGCGGTGTACTTGTGAACTAGTAGGATGATAGTAACTGGAATACAGATTACCAGCTCTCCTGGTATTCCTGCAGTCGTGGATATAGGTGGATCCCTTCTATCTTGCCGTGTATGCCAATACGTGTGTACAGAGTGTAAACCCCAACAACATAANTATGCCAATACGTGTGTACAGAGTGTAAACCCCAACAACATAATCAGTTTGAATCAAGCTTGAATAAAAACTCTCATGACAATCCTGTACGCTTGAATCAAACTTCTCATGACAAGCCCGTAAGCTTGAATCAAACTTCTCATGACAAGCCTGTAAGCTTGAGTAAACATCTCATGACAAGACTGTAAGCTTGAGTAAACTTCTCATAACAAGCCTGTAAGCTCGAATATAATTTGCTATGCAAACAAACCAGCTAATCAATGTGGCTATTAAAGCCAACAAGTTTGATTTTAAACTTGAATCAAGCTAACTAGTCTCCACAGGTCAAGCTTGTAGAAAGCATAATTAGTTACACGTGCCACAAGCTTGCTTTGGCAACCTACATCCATAATTCAAGCCATCAGCAAGTTTGCCATTAGCAAGTATGTTCCAGTCATGAGAAATATGGCACGAATAAAACTTCTATCTCACATTATATGGGAAGCTTGTTCGGCAAGGCAAATAAATTCAAATCAAATGGGGAAGCTAACCGTAAGTTTGCATGCTATCTGGGAAGTGTTAAACTGTGCGCTAAGTGTTCAAGTGACAGCGAGTGAGCTGTAGTTTTATGGTCATCATTCGAAATGTGAACAGGTGAGTCATGGAGTCCGAGCGAGTAGAGAAGTTCCGCTATCCGTTAGCCGCTACGTTATGTCGAGGACGCAGCGGTACTGGATTGCGTCCCCGTTTCCGAGGGACGTCCATGTCGCACGCCTGAAGTAGGGCCGGCAATAGGAAGGAACACGTCTGGCTCGCGACCTCATTCCGTTCCCATCTCGTGTTGACACATTTCTACTGTGAGCACAGTTCTTCACTTTCCTGTGTTTATCAATAAAATCAGTGATTGCACTCGTTCAACCGATACGTCTTTTTCCCAGGGAATGTAGAAAAAAATTGTTATCTACAACGGCCTCTTTTTTACTTTTATGCTATAAAATATAAAATACCCCCAAAGAGAAAAAAAAAAGTCAAAATGATCAAAACAGCAATGTTATGGCACTCATGCGCAGTTTCCTTAAGGGAAAGGAAAAAAAATTACAAAGTGGCTTCTGTAGTTTAATCCATTGACTTTCATCGCTTGTAATAATATCCTACTGGTACATATATAACTTGCGATGAATTCAGCTATAGTCCATTCTCGGCTGCTTCCAACTTTTCTGAAGCTCTGCTAAGGTTCTACTTCCAATATATTCATTCGCCTCATGCAATCAAAGCTTAACCAAGTCTACAAAACTACATCAAAAGGACAATTCACCGCATTCATGAGCACTCCGTGAAATAATATTTTCCATAAGAACTATTTCTTACTAGGCACTACCAACATTCCTATTTTCTCTGCTTCGATTCATATTAATTATAAATTAAACATTTTAATTAATAAATTATTTAATTAAATTTTAATATAGCCATAAAAAGGCACTTTTATGTTAACACACATATAGAATAGTTGTGATACATTACGTAATTAGGAAACAACCAAATATGTCATAGGTGGGGTGATTTTTCATGAAGAAACCACGAGTATGGTCTACCCGGGTATGTCTTTCGCAGCCTTGGAAAGACCCGTTTCAATGCTTCGTTGTGGCCAGACGTGGCCTTGAGGAGTTTATAACTTTAAAACTATTTATAGGCCGTTCACGGTTACTTCTAACTTTTCTGAAGCTCTGCTTTAGTTCTACTTCCAGGAAATTCCTCCGCCTCACGCAAACACAGCTTAACTAAGTCTAAAAAATAACACTAGACGGACAACGCACTGAATTCTTGAGCGCTCAATTAAAAAATATTTTGCAAGAGAACTATTTCTTACTATGCATTACCAAAATCCCATATTTTTTTCCCTTGTATTAATTCATGTCAATAATAAATGAAACACAAAAAAACTTATAGATTAAATATAAACAAAAGTTCAATTTCACCGAGAGTGAGTTTCTTTTATTTTAACATAAGTATAAAACTCTTGTGATACAAGAAATATTTAGGAAATAATCAAAAAAGTCGTGCTTGGGGTGATTTTTCAAAGGTTTGATTCAAAAAGTGTGAAGAACCCGTGAACAGACTATACCAGGGATTCTCCTTTAACGACGTGTTCCGCTTTGGGTCAGCGTAGAACTCGAGTTGACGTAAGAGGAGTTGCGTCTTCATCTTACGCAGCCAATATTTCCTCATCCATTGCCAATATAACTGTAAAAAATCACGTGGTTAATAACGATTAACGTGTTATTGTTTACGGATAAATTTTCAACAGATATAGCATTCCATACTAAGAAAATTGTTTGACTAATATATTTTGGATATATTCTAGTTGCATAAAAATAGGTTGGAAGAAGTGTACAAACATCTCATAGCACTTACTAACATGAACATCCACGTTGTTTTTGACAGTTCTACTGGCAGAAAAGCACTCAAAAGTTGGAACAATGGGAGTGGCTACTGCGCAACTCGCGTGCACTCTCTATCCCCATTTTTACTTAACGCGTGTCTGGCATCGAGCACATTTGGTTACAAGGTATCTTCTCTGAATCGTACTTGGGAGGGAGGTCGTAAGTTTCGAATCGGTCTGATGCATTGGGCTTCCCCAAAGTAATTTCCTGGTCTTATTCCAAGGGATTGTGCGGTTACAGGCTCCGTTCAAACTCAATGCAATGTGTCCTTGATCACTTGCCCTTGATCCCTTCCCGTGTCACGAGCTTCTTGCTCCCTTCATTAGAAATATTCTTTTGTGAATTCGGACGCCTGCGTTAGTTGCCACCTAGAGTTTTATTATGTCGAATTTCACTCTGTGAGAGTTTCATTTGCCTTTGTGACCGTCAGAAAGTGTTTTCCGTGGCAATGCAGAGTTGCAAACTCAAGAAAAATATATTTAAAACAGTTGCGCATCGGAAAACGATCAAGAGCTCGAGAACGGGAAGTGACTCGTGCCCTTGGCTGAAGGTGAAAAGATTCTTTGGTTCATGTATGCCCTTACCGCGAATTCCGGACACCAAAGATGTGATGTCACGTACAGGATGCACTTTCCAGGGACACGAAGCCAGGTAAGGGCCTTCAGCTTCAGCTCGTGAATTCTAGCATGGCCACAGTCGCCGCCAGGTTATTTGGCAGGCGTCGCGCGAGATAACTGCCCTATTATTCGAGCGTAACTATAGTAGCCTAATATTTCCAGTTAGAACGACTGTTGAACATGGCACTGATGTTCTAATTCATGCGCCTACTAATTGTTTGAGCCACTACTCGAATTCATGTAATGTTACTCACCCCACCACAGCAGCTACCCGCCAACTTAGGTGGCAGACATTGTACATAACGCGATACTTTCCAGGATCCGTGGTGGTGTAGCGGTTAGCCTGCTCGCCTCCTACCTAGGCGAGCCGGGTTCGATTCTCGGCGGGGTCGCTCCCGAATTCTAGCACGTGGGAATCGTGCTGGACGATGCCACTGGTCAGCGGGTTTTCTCGGGGATCTCCCGTTTCCCCCGCCCTTTCACTCCGACGCTGCTACAGACTCTCCTCGCGTCACTCTCATCGGCTCTCAAGACTTCGATAAGAGCAGCCCAAATCTCTTCATTCACTCAAGATTTTTTCGCGTCGCTTACCCATTGGATTTCGATTATAATTAGCTAATGTCCAGAGGGCCAGGAGGAAGGGTACATTTTACCCCCCTCCAAATAAATAATTGTACCGATCTTTAGTGTATAAATAATTTGTACAGTTCAAGCAATCTTAATAATAGCGAAATTTCACAACGTGCTGAAGCAGTAAATTTTAGTATCATGTTAACAGACGAGTGAAGAATAGATATACACAAACCAAGAAACTGTGACCATTAGAATTAAAAACTCTTGCAGTGGGAAAATCTTCCGAATACGCTTTCCATCTCCCCGCGACTTTCCAGCAGTATTTTTAAATATTGGTCCACAGTTTCTGACTCGGTTTCTCCTGTTTCTATTAAACTGTAGATTGTCCCAGTGCCACTACTGAGGCGCACTGAAGAAAAAAATTACCTGCGGGTTTCCTTTCCCGTGACGTCACGCACGCCACTATTTGATCCACTCATCCAGCAGTGACCTTGAACACCCTTACCCTTACCTTTTACCGTCGTGTTACATGTAGTATTTCAGTAGAGGGATTATACGGACCTGGTACCAGAGTGTCGCAGCTGTTCGTGCTCTGTCATTCCGGTCGATCGGCAGCCATCTTGGATCCAGGTGACCTTGACCCCGGTGAATTTTAACCTTAAAAACCCATAAAATAAATATATTAAAAAAATAACAAATTATTTCAAAATATTAAAAAATTTATTTTAAAAACGTATTTGTAATATTTTTATTAATTTTTATATTTTATGGATTTTTAAGGATTAATGTCACCGGCCTCAAGGTCACCTGGATCCAATATGGCCGCCGGCAGACCGAAATGATAGAGCACGAACAGCTCCGACGCTCCGGTCCGAGGTCCCGATGTGCCGAAGTCTCCATAAACCCTCTACTTAGCTCGTATTTTGCGGAAAAAAAAAAAAAACAATTTTATAAGCTACTAGCTGACCTCAGCGTTGCTCAGGTGTCATTATATTTTTGAAATTGTTTCGGGGGAAAAAAAAAGGATGGGCAGTTTAAGCTTACCAATGGGAGTCCGAAACCCATTTTGGCCCTTGCAGTATTTTTAACTGGGTACTAAAGGGTATCCCTACCACCAATTTTTTTCCAGATTCGTCGAAAGATTTAGAATTGTATACAGAACAAACATATATATTTACATACAAATTTTGACATATATACAATTCTTATAAATATAAAACAAGCTTCTACGAAAAATAATTGCTTCATAGGATGTTCACGGTTAACAGAGCACTTTAAAAATCAACTTTTGAGAAATGTCACTGCCCCTACCTGCACACATTTTGACGGGCACAATGCCTAGCATACGCCCAGTATAGTTGGTGACGATGAAGGAATAGTAATCCCAAGTCTTAAAGTTTAATTACAAGTGTTAGGTAAATATTTCTGAATACTGGAGTAGTCAATGTTGCTTTCTTTATTAAAATGCATATAGGTCTGTTAAGTTTTGGGGCACTCTACGATCAGAACGGTAAGGTTGAAAGAAAGACTAATTATATCCCACGTCACTAATTGGCTCGATTAGACACACAATTGCACTCGGAAAATTATACAGAAAACTTCAAATACCCTAGCCTTGCTATTGTACACCAATTTGGAAAATACATAATTATCTAATAATTTCACAGTTTCACTTGACCGACGCATGAATAAAGTGATCAGGCCCGTGGCAATGTTAATTTTACATGTTGTGGAATAATACACAATGTACACACAAGTAGATCTTAAGCAGGGCTTTTAAAAGTGCTCAGTTTACCGCGAACAGCATAAAGGTAAAAAAAAAATAAAAATAAAAACTTCCGTTGCAGGTTCTCCGTGACAAAAAAATTCATTGACGATTCTATTTCGAGAAAATAATAAGTCATTGAATAAAACTCATATATTTTAAAAAGGCGCCCTTATATTATGGTCATTGTATCCTGTATAGTTTGCAAATATTAATCGCACAGTTTTTGTACTTCGTTACTTCTTCCAAGAATTAATGTTATCTACAAAACATACCAGAGAACGTATTTAAAATTTAATTATTTGTCAACATAATCTTCACGGAACGGTCTGGCAGAAACATGCTAACCTTTGAAGCTTAGTTCCAACTGTAAATCATGTGGAACCCAAGTTCACCAACAGTGCAGTGGCAGTGGCTAGATGTTCTGCGGAGTAAAGCCATTTAGCTATGAGCCGTTCACGGTTACTTCCAACTTTTATGAAACCCTGTTAAAGTTCTGCTTCCAGGATATTCCTCCACCCCATTGTAACAAAGCTCTATTTTCTCCGTTTTATTCACATAAATTATAAATGAAATGTTATAATTTGTAGATAAAATATACGTAAGAAATTAATATAACCAAAAGTAAGATAATTTTGTGTTAACACAAGTATAAAACGCTTATGACACGGGACAAATTTAGGCAACAACATATCACGTAATACATGGGGTAATTTTCAAAGCTTTAATTCAAAAATTGTGAAGAAGCCGCTAATATACTGTAATAAATCACTACTTGTTTTTAACGTCTTCGCCTTATGCCTGGGAGCTTATAGTCTATAGACGTTTTGCGTACTGATTAACCATAACTTACAATCAATACTGGCATATAGATATACATCCATGACTCACCAGGGACTCAAACCCGTAACTACATTGTCCGAACTTGAGCAAGGTCGTCACCTAACGGTCGTGTTTCAATCAGTCAACCTCCAGTGGATTTCCGGAGTACGTAATCGTCCGAACTTCTTTGCGGGTGGTTTGACAGTTGCTTGTGCCAACAAGATGGCATTTTTGACGTTTGAAGGACGAGATAAGGCACTCTTACAAAACTGAACAATTGAGTCGTGATAAAAAAAAAACCAAAGCGCGTGTTTCACATGAATATGTCACCGACTGCCCCCGCGAATTCGCACCGTAAAATTTTAACGACAGATTAACGGGCGATTCGGCAGAAGCAGCAGCTGTCCCATAAAATTCTAAATCGCTTGCGCACCCCCGTTAACTCAAGAGAAGACGTGATGAGGGATTGGCGCAGGGGGTAATTTAATTTCACTTGATCACAGTTTTGCAAGTCGGGAGTGAGAGCGCGGGCATCCCCTACTCCCCCTCGAGCCCTCGAGGGACCAAGCGTGCCACGTGGAGCTGTGGAATGCGGAAGGAAGCTGCAGAGTGCAGCTAATGCCCCCATTTCCTCCGCTGTGCCCGCCGTGATGTACGCTAATATCATCCTTCTCGACCCAAACCCCATCCACCAGACCATATAATTTAATAGAAAAGCCGTGTGGATACTCTCCGCGGATCTGCCTCCTTCCAACGTTTCTTTTCTCCCTTTTTTCCACATTTGCGGTCCTGATGAAGAACAATGACTCCTCTCCACCCCGCCCCACCACAGCCTCCAGAGTCGCCCGTACTTAGGGTTGTGCGATGTTGCGATATATGGACCACGAAACAATATTTCTGAAATATCGCAACGGCGATATGGTACAACTATGTAGAGCGACACAGTATATAGCGATATGCGATATTAGCTACTGGTCGACAAACTAAAGTGTGACCCCGGGATATGTGTGAAACACAAGCCTTTTTCTTCATCCGCCATCATTCAGGTTTCCTAATAGACGCAGCAGCAGTTTCAAGGTCGTTGTTACAGGTCCGACGAAACATGTACAAGCGGATTACATGCAAACTGGAGACTAGAGGCTGTCCACGATAAAGTGAGCACTTTTGAGGCCCTAGCTGCTTTAACCTTGCGGCCATGTCTTATCCTTTAACCACCTTTTAAAATAAATATTGCCATGTAAGTAATAAACGCAGTGTTTTTATTCCACCGCACTCGGAAATTAACGTCTAAGACTAACATAAATCATATTTGTCGACTATTATTCCAAATGAGAGGGTTCTATACTTCACTTGCTCGTTGTCAGTAATAATAGTTATAACGATTAGTGGAACCACGTATGACAATATACATACAAGCTTAACTGAAAGAATGGCGTGAAGTAAGAAGTAATATGTTACAGTTCTTATTGGTTTGCTGCTGATAGGATTACGTGTATGTTGTTGAACAAACTACCCTATTCAACTCTCCATCCGTCTCAGCTCGCCCATTGCGAGACATCTCAACAAGTGTCACACTGAAGGCGATTATAGCGCTCAATCGAGAGGTCTTTAGATAAGTTTGTGGAGCAGTACATGTGATGTTGGTGACAGGTGATATTTGCGATATTAGTATGGCCGACATTTGCGATGGTGATATTTGCGATGGTGATATTTGCGATATCAGTATAAGATAAGCTATATTTGCGATATATCGCCATCGATTTTAAATACTCTCTGGGTGCGATATATCGCAGCGACACCGATATGGTCAACATACGATCAAATGAAAAATTATTTCGGACATACGCAATTTGGTTTGGTAGAACCACTTGACAAAAGTTATTGTGGGGTTATTTTTATGTTTTAAACATCTGTCAACAACAGGCTACTAGTCTCCCACCAAGGCAGACCGGGTTCGATTCCCGACGGGGTCGCTCCCGGATTTATGCACGTGGGAATCGTTCCAGACGATACCGCTGGTTGGTGGGTTTTCTCAGGGATCTGCCGTTTCCCCCGCTCTTGCATTCCGGCGCAGCTCCATACTCATCTCACTTCTTCCACATCGGCTATCAAGACCTCGATGTTACGATCCGCCCAAGTCTCTTCACTCCACTTACTTCCATTGCAGAAATCATTCAAAGAAGATATGGTCACCAGGTTTCCAAACTGTGTCGAAGTATATGTGTATATACTGTATATGGCACAGCAATAGCCTTACCTCGCCACATGCTAGGATCGCATCCAGAGTCAGCCTGCAGGGGGCTTGACGCTGACCTCGACTGAGGCTGCCTCGCCACATTGCGTGGCGCCTTATTTGGGCCCGGCACTCCTTCCGGCTAGCGGACTTGGAGACGGGGATCGCTAGGCCACCGGCAGCTTCTACACGAATATTCGTAAGTCCCAGGGCACTACAACATAAGCCAATACAATACGAAAAAACACAGTACACACACTTACCCAAATATCACAATGTTAACAATAATGTTAAGACAAAAAAACACAGTTCATAAACTTGCACATATATCACAACGCTAACAATAACACAATATAGAAATATTCTTGGAATAATGCATTGTGATTTAGGCATCAATTGGATCAGTATGACGTCCATTGTTTTCGCAGCACAAGATAATTTTATGCCATGTGCGATGCGCAAACCGACGCAACATGCTGCGTGTAATGGTTGCAGATGTGGCCTCAATCCGTAGTCTCAGTTCGCCAGCAGTTGCCATGTGATATTCTGCAACCTTGGCTTTGGCGTACCTCCCACAGAGCATCACCACGTGTGGTCAGGTCGGGTATGTTAACCGACCACAGGGGTGTCGGTGAAGATCTCCCGATCCAAAGGTTAAGGAAAACTTGGTCGAGATAATTCCTTTTATCTCGTGCACGACAAAACTCTGCGAGGCCCCTTCCGACTGAGTGCGTCGCGTCTTCATGCCACAGAGTGAAGGCTGTTCACGGTAAACTGAGCACTTTTGAAAGCCTGCCGAAGATCTAGTTGCATGCACATAGACCGTGAGTGAAGAGATTCGGGTGGCTCTTATCATCGAGGTTATAGAGAGCCGCTGAGGGTGAAGCGAGGTGAGAATGGAGTGGCGCCGGAATGCAAGGACGGGGGAAACGGGAGATCCCCGAGAAAACCCGCCGACCAGCGGCATTGTTTGGCACGATTCCCACATGCAAAAATCCGGGAGTGACCCCGCTGGTAATCAAACCCGGTTCACCTTGATGGGAGGCGAGTAGTCTGACCACTACATCACAGCGGCCCCTAACGAATAAATGTAACATAATTTTCAGGAAAGGTAAATAGGTATAAAATAATTACGTATCTACAACAGTCACTTTTAACTTTAATCCTATTATATTTTTAAAAAAAAATTGCGAAAATGTCTAAAAGTAGCATTATTAGATACGTATTTCGTGCGCAGTTTCCTTAAGGGAAAGGACAATTGCTGAGTGGCAACTGTAGCTTAGTCCAGTGGCTTAGGTCTACATCGCGTGTAATAGTAACCAGGTGCTAGAGATGCAATCTTAGAGAAATACAGTTTCTCATGAATGCAAATTGCAGTCTTGGGAGTGCCTGTTTCTATGCTTCCTTATGACCAGGCGAGGCCGTCAAGCGTTTGAAATTAATTACTAGAGATTCCCTCTTACGGGAATGTTTGACGAAACTTTTCACACAACACAGCATCAATAAAAGCGCCTATAAGATTTATTAAATTGTTGCAGCTTCGCGGGTTGAATTATTTTTTCGCTAATGCCTGCCGCAAGAAACAAGTGTGTGTGTGTGTGTGTGTGTGT
>NQII01000122.1:278254-309159 GCA_002778355.1 Clitarchus hookeri | reverse complement strand
AGGAACGGGAGGGAGTTGTCTCGAGAACTTGTGTGGCAATTAACTTGTTTTAAAGCAATAATAAAACTAGAGATTTTTCTTGAACTCTTAATCATTACAGTGTATTGATTTATTAGGAAATTGGACCTTTAGAGAACAGTGTCAATCACCTTCCTCCAAAACCACAGCTCTGGGAGTTATCAATATTATTACACTGAGTGCGCATGAATGCGGTGCGCTGTCCCTTTGGTGTAATTTTCTAGGATTTGGTTAGGCTTTGTTTGCATGAGGTGGAGGAATATCCTGAGATCAAAACTTTAGCAGGGTTTCAGAAAAGTTGGAAGTAACCGTGAATGGAATATAGCAAAAGTTTTCCAAGCCTTGGTTTCCCCGCGAAAACTAGGTAATTTGATGGGTGATGGCACCCTAGTAGTGTCTGACGTCACTGCTGAAGCTTGGTCGCCAGTGCCTGATGACTCTCCTAAAGTGCCGACCACCGCCAAACGTTGTAATGTGTGTCATTAAATCTATCCTTCCGCATGCTGTGTTCTGTTTTATTACAGCCCGTGTCCTCTTCGGCTCTGGAGGCAATGGGATGATCGTTTTCGTGAGAGAAGAGATTTGGGAGGTTCTTAACATCGAGGTCTTGAGAGATGATAGTTTTCTTAACTAATGCGAAGTGAGAAAATTCCCTGCAGGTGACCCCAAAAAGGCGGTGTTCTGTTGGGTCAATGGGGCCTTTTCTGCTTGACAACTTGACTGTAAATTTCGGGTTCGCATTCTAGAGGGCCTGGGATCGATTTCGGTTTTCCATGGTTTCCTGAAAATAACTGCAGGCGAATGCTAGGTGGCTCCTTACTACAGGCAACCGCCAGTTACTCCTCAATTCCTGCTTCTCTGAGCATCGTTCTCTGTCTCTAATGACATCGCAGTCCAAGAGGCGTTAAGCTCTACCTACCATTAACTGTAAATCAGTGATCAGTAGTCAAATTTCACTTATATTCAAGTTCGCTGCGGGTCTGCCAAGCTTCATAGCGTTGTAAAATGGAGGGCAATTTGTGAACAACGATGACCTCTTAAATTGAAACATCTCCATTTACGTTACGAAGCTAAGAAATCGTGCCATAGGTAACTTATATTAGCCCTGTACATTTGAAAATCAGGTGAAGGGTACAGTTTACGCATTTATTTCCACATCATGAAAATTATTTTGTGGCGCAATACTTGCTGCCCGTCTGCCATTGAGAAACATATTCATGATAGTTAAAGCAAAAAAACGTGTGTTAATTGTAGTACATTGGTAGATTATTTGGGAGGGGGTACTACTCACATTGCGCACAGGTTTTGTTATAAAAAATTCCGCTCATTATTTGACAAATCATGTGTTTAATTGTTTGGTTAGTATGAATCACAATTACTCTACGTGAAATACATTGTATAAACAATTCTGAAGCCTCCCCCAAGAACGAATGTGGAGAAAAATATAGCACGTCTTACAACGTATTTATAGAAATGACTTTGAATACCTCCCCGAGTCACTGATTCCCAGTTCATTCTATTCATTCTCCATTTGGTAAAAGTTATTTCAACTGTCTTTCAACTAGTTGTGTTTCACTAACTCGGTATCACTGATTCAGTTTTATGTTGCAGTGACTTTTTTTGTGAAAATTACTGACAGTGATTACTTTCTTAGCTTAACAACATTCAGGATATTTGGGGATAATTATATGAAAAACTGCGTTTCGTTTTCAACAGTGGTGTTTCTTCTAGCTATTTATATTTCGATATTTAACTACGATCGCATATTATGTTCTTGTTAATAGGAAACAAGTGATTACCGACAGTATTCGAACTGAGAAGTACCAAGTCGCAAATTAGAAAATGACTAATTAGCCAATTCAAGCAAGGCTTTTTTAAAATCACCCATGAACACGTGAGGTATACTGAGGCTGAATGCTTTGAATTACAGCTTGCAATGTGAATCGGAAAGACTTTTATTATCCCGTTACGTGAATGTGACCTGAATGCGTTAGCCTTGCATGGGAGAAGGGGAATATTTTAACCACACCAGAAAACGGCAAATGCAAAAAGCGCACTGGGGAGAATGTCAAGAGTTACGCTTCAGGAAGGAGCAGGCGTCCTTGGTAACAGGAGGCGCGGAACAAGGCAGCTGACATCCAGGGATTGAGACGTGCCGTACAGTTTGGGTTGGCAGGACCGATGCACATCACGAATCACACCGGGTCCTGATCGACGTAAACAGCTCCACTCCCGTAAGCCAGTACTGCTCTTGCAACGGGCAAATTCATAAAAATTAACGCACGTTTACGACAGTCGCGAAAACCTTGTATTTCACTCTCTTCACGTAACAATCTGAGAGAGAAATAGTCTCGAAAGCCAGTTTTAAATAGCTGACCACTGTCTCCATTTGCCAAATTCAGTCCATAGCTTCCTTCCCAAAAAGAAACGGTCTTACTGGCTCGGAAGCTAATCAGCCTACAGCACTATAACTACGACTTTTCAAAGGTTTCCAAACGTTGCCTACGTTCAGGCAAGTCCCCTATTTCCGCAACCTTGAGAAGAATAACTACAGGTAAGTGGTTGAATTTTCAACAATGTTTAATAAAGTAAAATATCTACATGCTAAGGATTATCAACGAGTAATTAAAAATACTCTCTCTCTCTTTTAATATTTTTTTTTGTGAATGATTAAATGTGTTCTACTTGCCTCTAATGTAATTAGAGCTGAAGAGTAACAAATTCATAAATTACACATTTTCTTGCAAACAGGTTAACATTTCTCACAGAAGTGTTTGCTGGTACAACAGTTTCACATCTTTCGTTCTGCTCGATAATTCGGAACACGTACCTCAGAAAATGTGACGCAACACTTACCCATATTTGTTATATTGCTCCCCTACACTGTTAGAAATTTCTTTAGATTTACGGAAACTTTTACGGAGATGCGGAGTTAAATTACGGAAAGGCATTCTGCAATGACGCATAGCGGAAATGAGCTCCGTAAATATAAAATACGGATGCTCCTCGTACTCTTATAGCTTCGACTTTGAGACACGAACAATGCAGATGATAGATACCTGAAGCGTATAAAATCCCATCTTGCACTATACTACTTCGTGTAAAATAGTAGTAGGTGAGTGGCGAACCACTCGTGGAGTGTCGTTCAAATTCTGCTACAAGACTAAACCTTCTGTAGACACTGTGAAACAAGCAAATAACGAGAATAAATCAATTTTTTTCGTAGCCTCGTTTTATAAACAGCCAACATTGCAAGCGCTCTAACGCAACTTTAAACTAAGACATGCCCATTCGTCACTTTCAAAATTTCATATTTACGAAATATCTCGTGTAAAGGTGTGGTAGGNCTAAACCTTCTGTAGACACTGTGAAACAAGCAAATAACGAGAATAAATCAATTTTTTTCGTAGCCTCGTTTTATAAACAGCCAACATTGCAAGCGCTCTAACGCAAGTTTAAACTAAGACATGCCCATTCGTCACTTTCAAAATTTCATATTTACGAAATATCTCGTGTAAAGGTGTGGTAGGTGACGGGTTGAACTCTGCCCTCGTAGCTCAGGGGCAGAGTGGCCGACTTGTGGTCGGAGGGTCGGGAGTTCGTGCCCCAGTTCGCACACTTGAGAAACTGTGAATTTGTCATCAAGTGGGTCTAACTTGGACTCGTCAACCGCCACAAACACACAACCTCAAACGCCACACACACAGTGTCCAACGGAAAATGTATCGGCCGATATGCCAATAAAAGTTAAAAAAATAAAATAAAAAGTGGTTCGAGTTATTGATTGTTAATTGTTCGATTCCTATTCAAACCCCACTACAAGACAAGATATTTAAACTTTTTTTTTAATTTCTCTGTTATACAAGATGAAATACATTACGAAAATAAAACCCCTTTTTTTTACCCGTGTTTGTAAACCTAAAATAAAACAATAAAAGACTAAATCGCACACACTCTAATATGACTAGAAACCAAGAAGTGCATGCATCATTATATATAAATTCTGTACTTACAACACTATTTCTGGTAAAAGCGTGGTAAGTGAGTGGATATTGGACTGTCGAAATTTTTTTCCGAGTTCAATTCCCGTTACCGGACCAAATTTTTTATGTTTATAGTCATTTTTACATAGTGAATTACCCACATAACGAAAACAAAACTTTTTTTTTGTTACCTATTTTTATAAAGAGCATATTTNTTTTTACATAGTGAATTACCCACATAACGAAAACAAAACTTTTTTTTTGTTACCTATTTTTATAAAGAGCATATTTTAAAAAAAACTTGCAAGTTTGTTGACACGTTCCGTGAATTCACGGAGATTTACGTGAAATTTACGGAGAGAACGTTATTGAAAGAAAAAAAAAAAGAAGAGACCGTAATTTAACGCAAATGTCTGGATAGTTTGTAACCGGCATATTCCGTAATTTTACGNAAAAAAAAAAAGAAGAGACCGTAATTTAACGCAAATGTCTGGATAGTTTGTAACCGGCATATTCCGTAATTTTACGGACATTTTTCTAACGGTGTAGCAGTCTTTAGGGCGCCATTCATCACTGTCCTTTGTGACTCAGCAGTTATCTGGGCCCAGCAGTGTTGCACGATACGCAATTTAACTTCACGTATCTTCATCACTGGTTTGGTGTACGCGCCGTCATTTGTAAGGCATCTTTTCCGTTGACATTAAACTTTTCTTTCGTTTGGATCCACGAGAAGAAACTGTTATACTATAGTCTATTTATATCACGATGTTAGATTACGTAAATATTTGTAAACATTTATGCGCAGTTGTAAACCACATGGCGCCCATCTGGACCTTGTTATCAGAGCAATGACTCATCGCATTCCCGGTGGCCTAACTTCAATCGAAGTAATTTTTAGATGGTCGAGAGCAGTGAGTTATTGAGTGTGATATCTTTACTTTGTAGTCATTCCACGATCATTTCACCTAGCAATCTTTGTTTCATTTAACGTTGCTTGATTTTCCTTCGTGCAAAGTGGAAAAGTAGCTTATTAATTAAGTATACTGGCGCTGATTAGGCACCATTCCTTTGTGACAGGCTCTGATACGATTCTAAACCTGGATCATCCGCATTTGGTTAAATCTTCGCTTTGTGGTTGCACACATAGCAGAGAAAAACAGACTGATAGAATCATATATAGTTGCAGACGATAGCCCAGCCATTTTTTCTTTAAGTGTCATCTTTTGACATTTGGCTTTATGCCGTGAGCAAGGATAACTAGCGGATGGCTTGCAAACTACTGTAAACTGGACGTGATGTTAAAACTTAAAATGGCAGACTAATATACATATGACTTGCCCGGGATTCGAAGCCAGTACCCCTCACAGTGTCTCCTGGCGTGCGAACGACCAACTATCTTCACAGTTGTCTGACATTTAATCTAAAGTTAAGTATATCACTGATAATGCAGCAGTTTATCAGGATTTAATACACAGAAAATTTATACTTGGGCTCGGTGGCGGAGCGCGAATATTTTGCCTCCGAAATGAAGACGTCATTTTCAAGAACACCAGCAAAAACGTTTTCGGTCTGTACCTTTCCCTTTTAATGCACAGACAGTTATAGCTATCGCACTTTTGAAAGTTTTGCTTAAGACATTCTTTTATCCCCATTCGTATCTTTCCGCCATAATTTTAATTTACATTGCCATGGAATTAATGACTTTATTCATGCGTAGGTCAAGTAAAATGTGAAATTGTGTATGAAACAAAAAAGCACTGACTTGAATTGCCATAATTTTAAATATAATACCCGCAATATAACGTAAAGACCTATAACTATTTAACTTAATTCACTGTTTACTTAACTGGGAGTCTGCATGTTAACGTTACGTAGTAGACGGGCAATGATATTTCTTGAAGGTTGATTTAAAAAAGGCTTACTTTTCCGTGAAGAACCAATAAAAAATATTTATGTTCACGCGTGCTACGCATTCGAAACGAAAAATATCAACAACTATGGTCTATTCCAGCTGATCCTAGCGATGATATGTTGTTTGTTTCCTAAACAATTCATGTATATCAAGATTTGTATACTTCCGTTTACATTATAGTGCCTACTCTTTTTTGTTAAATTAAACTTCCGGTTAATTTTTTGTATTATAAATTATATTTTTCTCACAGTCAGTATGAATTTAAAATAGAAATTGCTACTAAGCAATGGTTCTTATGAAGAATATTAATNTATATTTTTCTCACAGTCAGTATGAATTTAAAATAGAAATTGCTACTAAGCAATGGTTCTTATGAAGAATATTAATAAGCTGATTTCTTTACGTTATTGTAAAGTAAATGTTTCTGTAAGCTTGTTTTTAAGTTTTCAGCAATGCAATGTTGAAAACATTTCAGTGTTATGTAAAAAAAAAAAATGTTCGTTTCTGAATGTCAGCCCAGCGCACGCCTCAGAGTGCGTTGATCTCTCCTTTTCATCCNTAAAAAAAAAAAATGTTCGTTTCTGAATGTCAGCCCAGCGCACGCCTCAGAGTGCGTTGATCTCTCCTTTTCATCCAGGCTCTTTGTACGTACCATAAGGACATACAATGAGTAGCCCGAAAGTATAACTTCCACAGGACTTCACAAGTAATTATGAATAAACTATAACCACGTCACGGCCGCGTAGCAGATAAGAGCAAAGTATTTTTTTACTTACCTACCCTACTGCTAAGTATTAAGTGCACGTCCGAGGTAGGGACGGGAGTTTATTGCGTCTCAGGGCCGACCCCATACGCCTACAAAGGAGAGGATTCATGCAAAGGAGGCGTGCATCGCGGCAGCGAGGGATCAAGGCAACCATGGCCGCAATTGGGGCCATGAACTGCATCCGTAAGTGTGCCTATAGCTGAAGCTATAGCTAAGAAGGGGGAGGGGGGAAACCATCATATGCACCGTAAAAACCCTCCCGACAGGAAAGAAATTCAAAACTTATTCGTGCATTATTGAAAATGCCACAGGAGGCAGCCGGCGTGGATTCCATGCTCTTTAATGTGGAATTGAAAATCTAGAAGAGAAGGGGTGGGGCTGTGGGCGCAAGTGCCTTTCAGGTTGAACTACTGTCAATATTTCTGTGCAGGCGTACCAGCAAAACAATATCGACAGGAGATAATGAATGCAGGGCCCCCCTGCTTCTCGTCGATGCGTCGGAAAACTGGGCAACTCAGTCATGGCACCTACTCCATCTTCGCTCTTCCACGCTGACACCATGGTCTCCACGCCGTGGGCGAAGGCGGGGAGCCATTGCGTGGGGAGCCACCCCCTACCCTTCCACCAAAGTAGTCCGTCGGTCGGGGTGAGTTGTGGCTCGGCGTGACATCCAGGACCTACCAGGCATGGTGGCAAATCAGCTGGCCCAGGAGTGAAGGCTGATGGCAGGAAGCTTCCGAGGTCCGACGGATTCCATTCCATTCCTCACGCATCCGCAGTCAGCAGCCCGCAGAATCCAGCAGTGAGGTTCGCTACACTTCCTTCGCCCGTGGCACCTCGAGATCCCCCTCTCCGCCATTATCGTTGGGCTGCCTCCCCACGATGCGCTTCGCCATCTCGTACTGAGTTACCCAGGTCCACGACGACGGCGCTGTCGCACCGGCCAGTTGGTCCGCGGGCTGGTATTCGAGTATTCCCAGCCACCCCAGANGTCCACGACGACGGCGCTGTCGCACCGGCCAGTTGGTCCGCGGGCTGGTATTCGAGTATTCCCAGCCACCCCAGAGTCTGGGGATCCCCTATCCTACACCTGGGAACGTGACGAGTTGCGGAATAGTCGCCGCACCCAAGCTGCCGTNCTGGGGATCCCCTATCCTACACCTGGGAACGTGACGAGTTGCGGAATAGTCGCCGCACCCAAGCTGCCGTAGTCCCGCCGTACTCGCAGAAGTCCTCGCCTTCGCTGGTCCCAAGGGGCGGGCAGATCCCGGAGAGAGAGCAGCCACGAGCACGATGTTCATCCCACAGCTGCTCGGCTCGTAAGCGCAAAGATACGAAATGGCGTGGTGAATACTTCGATGTGGGCGTGCCCCCGATTGTGTTTGACTGGCAACTGAGTGCTGCGAAACGTTCTCTATTGGTTGGACTGCCGTGTGATGAGTAGGTTACCAGGCGCAGATTAGCGAACGGCGTTCCAACACTTTGTCGGCCAGTGACGCCACTTTGTGTGATGTGTGCATCTGTACTTAGCGGCATGAGCTACTTTTTCAACTGCGCGTTCTTGAGCAGAGTGTCCTGGCTTTTCTTGACGGGTGAATAAATCGAGATTATTATAACGGCGTAGGTCGTAAAGAGAAGACCCGCGCTTCAACATCGAGTGCTCAGATAGCGACGAGACAGACGCGAATCCAGTAAGTGGTACAGTTGAGTCGAACGTGTCGAAAAGCTGCGCCGTATCGGCACTTCTTGCTGAGAATTGTTGTTATGTTGTCATTAGGATTATGGTCCATTCACGGTTACTTCCAACTTTTCTGAAGCACTGCTAAATAGCTACTTCCAGGATTTTCCTCCGCCTCGTGCAAACAAAGTTTAACCAAGCATATAAAATTACACCAAAGGGACAACGCACCGCATTCTTGCGCACTAAGTGTAATAATATTTTGCATAAGAACTATATTTTACTAGGCATTACCAGCACACCTATTTCTACAGNGTGCGCACTAAGTGTAATAATATTTTGCATAAGAACTATATTTTACTAGGCATTACCAGCACACCTATTTCTACAGTATTTTATTCATATTAATTATGGATGAAATCGTTTAATTAATGTTTATAATATAAGGAAAAGTTCAATTTAATCAAAAATAAACAAATTTTATGATAACAGAAGTATACAACACGTATGATAAATGGCATATAAGGGAAATAACTAAACACGTCATACATGGGGTGATTTTTAAATTGTTTGATTCTGAAAGTACGAAGAAACAGCAAAAAGACTATATCTTTATCCAATTTTTATTTATTATAATTTTTTTTTGTGATATTATGAAAACAGAACCTCGACGACCTACAACTTATGATATTTTAATGTCGTGCACGCTTTGTGTGGAAATAAGTACACATTATTTTATAGACAGACGGGATTGATTTATAAATTCAAACCTATCATGTTACGATTGGCATCATTGCTTGCAACGCACCCCTGGGTACCCCCCCACCCCCTGTTAAAAATTCTTGTGTTTCTTCCTACAAGTTTAAAGGTTTAGCTATGTATGTTTATTTGTTGCTCAGTTCGGTTGCTTAAATATTAAAGTAAAACATAACAATTTCAAATAATGATATTTATGTAATATGAAAGTGTTGAAGTATATTTATCTGATTATTTTATTTTCCCACTTTAAATATAAAAAAGTACCGTTGATTCACCCCCTTCCCCTCCCCCAAAATTCCTTAAATAACTACTGTCGCCCAAAGCGTTCGTATGCGACGACAACCCCGGATCACAGAATACGTAAGAATACAGAGGTAAAATAGCCGCTTATTCTGCGAACTCCGGCCGAACACGCAACCGAAATGACGTCACTGACCGGCAACACGTAGGAACAATGTTCCCCAATCAGCACCTGGTAACAGCCAATAGGGAAATTCTAGCAGTGCGCAGACACAAGGCCCGCTACTGACCCCTCGCGCAGCCAATCAGAGCGTGAATGTGCACACACAAAAAAAACCACCATGCTATCTCGCCTCTGTGTGCTGATCTACTCTGTGTCTGAGCGGATCTGGAAAGCGCTGTTAGCATTGTATCGGACGCGGGAGTGACAGCCAATTGAGCATTACGTTCGACTAAGTAAACCGAAAGGATCTCCGTCGTGCAGCGAGCGAGCGTAGGCCGAGGTAAAGGTCGGGCTGGCGCCGCAGCCCGAGGAAACTGGTTTCCGACGGCGAAGCCCGTTGCCCCGGACCCGTCCAGTCCGCCGCTGGAACAGACAGCTATAGTCTATTCACGGTAAAGTGAGCTCTTTCGAGAGCCCTCTCATTTGGAATACTAGTCAATATATATATTTTATGGTAACCTTAGACGTTAACTTCCGAGTACGGTGAAATATACACACTGTGTTTATTACTTACACGACTATACATTTTTTTCGAAAGTGGTGGAAGGATAAACAATTGCTGAGAAACACGNCACTGTGTTTATTACTTACACGACTATACATTTTTTTCGAAAGTGGTGGAAGGATAAACAATTGCTGAGAAACACGCCTAACGGACTTCACACGATTGAAAAAAAAATTATCATGTGACTAATTTTTGCTAGTTATGTCTGTACACTGCGAGTCTCAGGCAGCAATAATCTTCCCTGTGGCTTCCGTACTGTAAAAAAATAAAAATTAAAATTAAACGCTGTTGTAAGGATGCTTTGAGACGGAGATGGGAAATAGCGCGAACAACTTCGCGTGTGTTCTGTTTCCTCGGCATTTTAAACAGTGACTATAAGATTTTTAATGCAGCAATCCGTTCAGAAAAGATGCAGCATTGTCNCACTGTGTTTATTACTTACACGACTATACATTTTTTTCGAAAGTGGTGGAAGGATAAACAATTGCTGAGAAACACGTCTAACGGACTTCACACAATTGAAAAAAAAATTATCATGTGACTAATTTTTGCTAGTTATGTCTGTACACTGCGAGTCTCAGGCAGCAATAATCTTCCCTGTGGCTTCCGTACTGTAAAAAAATAACAATAAAAATTAAACGCTGTTGTAAGGATGCTTTGAGACGGAGATGGGAAATAGCGCGAACAACTTCGCGTGTGTTCGGTTTCCTCGGCATTTTAAACAGTGACTATAAGATTTTTAATGCAGCAATCCGTTCAGAAAAGATGCAGCATTGTCNGGTTTCCTCGGCATTTTAAACAGTGACTATAAGATTTTTAATGCAGCAATCCGTTCAGAAAAGATGCAGCATTGTCGCTAAAGTTTAAAACACTGTTTTTCAGACGAACAAATATCGTGAACAGAGGGCTACTTAACGCGATTTTTTACTTACTTTGAAACTTTCCAACGACACCATTTATGTTCCAATATCTAAATTTATGAACGGCGAACAAGATATCGCTATTTCCCACCACGCCGAGCAACAGTGGCTTATGTTACAGTGTTGAGAACCACGTGGCTGTCTCTCAGCCAATCAACGCGCGGTTATGGAAGCGTCTGCCCTAAACGGTCACTGTCTCTACCTTTTTCATCTATCAAGTCTCAAGGTTGAACTCGACACACTATTGCTTCAAGATCACATTATTTCCCACGACAGTGTTATTTCCGCTCGATATTTCACAGTCTACAAATAAGACGATCTTCTTGAAGGTAGGGTGCTCAAGGCACAGCTTATTTTCACCACTTCCGGCCTGGTCAAGCACGGGCTTAAGATGCTGTATCACGCGTTATACAGAAATGTTTCGTTTTAGTATCATAACGAAGAGTGTGAGAGTCATTATTAAAAATGTTTCTTTATAGAAGTATTACATTTCAAGGCCCTGTGCAATTTTTTATATCTGATTGTTAATAGGTGTTCCCTGGTTGTCATAAATAAGTGAGGATAAATTAATATGAAAAAATGTTATAAATATACGTTATTAGTTCATATATTATGTCTGTAATTATGCGTTAAGTAATTAGATAAGCCTCTTTTGTAGAGTTTTTTTTTCAATAAATCCTCCTAGATTTGAATCAGAAATAAATAAATAAAAAATGCAATATGTCGGGTGACACGGGCTCATGATACAAAGACTCAAATTTAAACGAAACATGGCGGCTAGACACAAAATATAAATAAATATGTATTTTTTTGTCACCACGACGTAATATCTACGCGATGTTATACGCAAAATGAAAAATAAATGATTCCAAGTATACATAATTATGACAAATATTAATAAAACCGTGATTATAAACAAAGTGGCTCTGATTTGTTGAAGTGTAACGAAATTGCTTTTCTTGCTTAGGAATATGTTGCGGACGAGTGTAATAAGTTATTGTAAAGAAAAATGTAATTATAATGTGATTTATTTACACGAACAAGCAATAAATATCTCAACATACGAACGTGAGCGTTAGTTTAGAACTAAAATAATCAAAACCAAATACATGTCAAAGAGAATTTATATAATCTTATTATCAACAATTTGCTGTATATGACATATTTATATTTACAAACGTTTCTCTGAAGTTATGCTATAGCATACTCTATAATTTATTATACTTCTTATTAAATAATATAGGTTTACTGTAAATTACAATTACATTTAAAAGTACATAATTAAAATTTATTTTTGTAAATAAGTAGTATTACATATAGCGCTATCTAGTTTTCACAATGTAATTAGTAGTACTGAAGTTATACTATACGAATAGCTTTAAAAAATGAATGGTATCTCTAGAATTCCAGATCTGAAAATACTTCCTCAGGGCAGTACAGTGCAGATGTTCACTTACGTACGAAATTAAATCATTAATCACTACCTACCACAAGCTTTGCTATCGCCATTTTGCCTAACTCTTCACTTTTTATATGTATGAAGTTATCCAATCATCGTCTGCCGTTTAAAAAAAAAAAACCGTCTCAAGTAACCTCTACAGTGAACTTGGCGAATACAAGCGAAGGTCTCGACGACTATACAGCGTGATTAGAAATTGCGCTCTCAAGCAGTGACGCCAACCTTTCGTCGGGGAGTCGACTGGTGCGCCGCCGGTCTGCTGTGCAGGAGCTTCTGGGTTCGAATCTTAGGCAAGGCATGGGTGTTAGTTTATGTTAGGTCATAAGTAAGTTTGTAAGCCTTCCCCTGATAAGCCATCAGGCATAACACCGGGGGGCGTTAATAAGCCCTTTCCAATCAAGCAACCAATCAAGCAGTGACTATGCAAGTTAAATATTCAGTTCCAAGGCGTACAAAAATAAGATGGTCTCCGTGAAGACCACCTTGTTTGCCTGTGCTTGTGGCAAGCTTATGCATTTTTCATGGAATGTAAATACGAGCTTGGCACATAATAAGATTGCCTTGGACGAAGCTAGTTTTCAAGACATGCTTATTAATATCGCTCTAATTGCGATCAAGTTAGGGGTTATGGCTAGATGGAACTAATCCCTAATATCTGCGTTCTTCTACGACTTCCGTTTCATTAAGTTATTTCTTGGGTGCTAATTTTCTTTGCTATCCGGAAAAAAATATAAAGTTGTGTAGTGCATTGGATAGCTGAACACACGATGACAACTAAATTATTATCGGTTTAGTCATTTGCTATTGTAATTAGAAACTCAGGAAGAACGTCTAACGACACAGTTAAAAAAGATCGTCTAGTTGGTGATAACTCCCAACTGTGTGCTTGTTTATTTCCTTCCTCGTGTCATTCCCCGTTTTACGATTCTTTCCGGCCTATATTACTGTCTCACGTACTCTCATGCAGACTGCATTAAGCACTGAACATAACTAAATATTTAAAAAATGTTTCCTGTCGTCAACATACTAAGATAGTGCTTCCTGTATGGAAAGCATGTAAGCTGTTCGCTGCTAATTGGGCACGTTTAAAAGCCCTGCGTAGGGTATACTTTTGTATCTTATTTTGTATCACTCCATCGTATGTAAAATATTTTACCAATATGCTAATGTTTGCTCTTGCATGCGCAAAATAGACACAAAATTAAAAATAATAAGCAGTTAAAGAACCACTACCTGCGCTGTTAGGATCATATCGCAGTTGCGATATTTCAGAAACATTGTTTCGTGATCGATACATCGCCATACAGCGCAGTCCCACTCTGTAGGCGTAAAAACGACGGACCACCTGTGCTGCGGAGGTACGGCCAGTTCTGGAGCACAGAGCACGTAACTATACAAAGGCGAAATGGCATGCCGGTCCCTTTGATTTCGGCATATAGGTTGTTCACGGTAAAACGAGCACATTTGAAAGCCCTGCTTAAGATCTACTTCCAAGCACATTGTGTATCCTTCCGCCTCATGTAAAATCAACGTTACCGTGTACCTGATCACTTTATTCATGTGTCGGCAAAGGAAAACTGTAGAATTATGATAAAGTTGAATATTTTACATAGTTATAATCCATACACTTATGTCCGTTAAAAAATCAGAAAGAAAAATAAATAACTGTAGTATTCACAAATGTTTCCTGAACACTTTTAAATCAACGTTGAGACATGGAACTACTTTCCCTCCGTCGTTACCAATTTTACTGGGCGCATGCCAATACGTGTGCCCGTAAAAAATAAACGCAGGTACGTCACTGCCATTTTTAAAGGGTTGATTTCAAAAGCACTCAGTTTACCGTGAACAGCCTTTACCCATTCGCTGATTGGCTTCGCGAGGCTATGGGAACGTGCCTTGTGTGTGATTGGCTACAGCGTGCTGTGGAAGATTCCTTACTGGTCTGGTCTGCCGGCTGGCGAGCAAGTTACTAGGCGCTGATTGCCGAACGGTGGTCCGACCATAGACTAAATATGACGTAGATTGATTATTAGTCTTCTGCACATGTACGCAAAATTGACCTACCCAAAAGGTAACACGACTGTCAAAATCACGTGGTCAACACTAGTGAACGCGTTTGTTTATATCTCAGTTTTCAAAAGACAGACACATTTATATGAATAAAACACTTTTATCAGTTTGAATTCAATCGAACTGTATTATAAAATGGTTAGAGGAAATATACATATATCTCAGCGGCGTGTGGTGAAATGTTGCAAGGTAACTAAGCTGTGTTTTGCTCTGTGCTATACCTAATCGTTTGCTAGTTTACACATCAGCCACTTAAACGTGGAAGTGCACATGATGTCACAGCACGTGCGTAACGGGTGGATCGCCGCTCTCTCGTGAGTGGCCGCACTACATTCAGTTTCTCCCCTCTGGTTACTGAATCCTGCTGCGTGCGCCGAGTGTGCACAGCACTGTGCAAGCACCAGCTTACATTGCAACACTTTACCACACGTCACTGATACATCTCAAAGCACTTGTTTACAAATCAGTGTTCTAACCTCAAATCCAACCCACGCCGTTTTCGCTAGTCGTGTGGGCAGAAAAGTAGTTCATTTTTGGGACACGGAGACTGATTGTGCGCAGCCAGCGATATCGGTCTACCTCATCTTTAGTCTGTGGTCCCGACATGTTGCTGGTCATTGACGCCATTTTGCTGGAGTTCGTTGTGTAAAGGTGAACTCACAATAGACCGTCGCATGCGTCAGTCATCCGTCCGTGTTTTCGTTCGTCGGTTCAAAGCGATTCACAACAATCCGTCGTCAGTCAATCTTTCCGTACGCCAAAATTTCAGTGTGACAACTTAACATCGCGATCTTTCTTTAGTTGTATATATATATATATATATATATATATATATATATATACATATATATCTATATATATATATATATATATATATATGTATATATCTATATATGTATTGGTTGGAAATACATTTTAAAGAAATAAATATTTTTAAGAAATACCTTTTTTCACTTACTTTTTTTTTTACATTTAAAATGTTTGAATTTAACATTTTATTCCAAACTGCGTATTCACGTCTAAGGAATGTCTTCAGAAGGCGGTGGCTCATTCGTCCGTCCGTCGAAAGCTGAAGTTCGGTAAATATTTGACGGATGGAAAGATAGAAAAAAAAAAGTTGCCCTGCGGTAGGTTGAAGGTCACGTGACAGCCGAACGGACGACTGACGGATGAGAGGGATTGCTATTGCGAGTCCAGCTTAAGCGGGCGTTTCACTTCTGTATTCTTACTTAGTTTGTAGCCAGGGCTCGAAGCCCGGCACCCCGGCCCTAGTTTACGGACAGGAAGTGGCAGCGCGCGGCAGCTGCAAGTACAGTTGATTACTGTAACTTACTTTGTTTCTTGTTACAACACACACACACACTCTCACACACACACGGGCGTGGCAGCTGCGCGCTGCACATGGCGCCGCCTCCTCACACATGTCTTCCTCCCCCCTCCCTCCCGCCAACAAAGTCTTCGTGACGAGGCGCGTAACGTTTATTTATAGAGCGCTGCCAACTGAAGCCCGCCTGCCTTCGTACCGACGCACGAGACGTTGCTGCGTGTGTGCCCCTGCGATGCGCTTCCTCCAATGTTACTCGCCCCCCTCCCGTCCTGCCACACTAGTGGGGCCGCGATGGTGTAGCGGTCAGACTACTCGCCTCACACTTAGGCGAACTGGGTTCGATTCCCGACGCGGTCGCTCCCGGAGTTTTACGCATGTGCGAATCGTGCCGGACGATGCCGCAGTCGTTTTCTCGGGGATCTCCCATTTCCCCCGCATATTCATTCCGGCGCTGCTCCGTTCTCACCTCGCTTTTCACCCTCGTTGGCTCCCAAGACCGCTATTTCAAGAGCCGCCCAATTCTCTTGACTTGCGACTTGAATCTTTGCTATAGGTTGTTCACAGTAAAGTGAGCACTTTTGAGGCCCTAGTTATATTTTGTTTCAGCAATTTCTTATTCTTTAATCACCTTTTAAAATAAACATATTCGTGTACGTAATAAACACTGTGTATATATTCCACCGCACTCGAAAGTTAACGTCTAAGATTAAAATCAAATGTTATTATTGACATATTTTCAAAAGTGCTCACTTTTCCGTGAATAGTCTATTGTCTCCTCCGTCAGGAGTGTTGAAAACAACATAAACACTTTTCCAATCAACATTTAAAATACTTCCTGTCCATTTTCGAATTTTTTTTTAATTTTTTTTTTTTACGAATACTCCGACAGTTTTTACCAGTTCGAAGTGAATTGCCCGCTATATCCACAACTACGTTCTGTATACTTGCTTGCTATCGCCCTGTTGTTTCTCATCACGCCAGACACTTTTGCTGTACGTTCCTAAATCCATCACTTCATTATTTGATGTCCATCAGCTGACAGAGAACTGAGTTTATCTGTCCCACCCAAATGTGGCTTCGTCCGAAATTAATAACAACTGAAGTATGCTTATTTGTCTGCTGTACACACTACAACAGGAACAGACGCAATAACAACGATTTTGTGTTCCTGAATATTTCGCACCTTCACTTGCTCTCCTAAGTTCACTTGCGTAGAACCGTTAAAGGCAACGTCTCGTGCTATTGGTTGTCATTCGGTGGCATTTTATGTACCTGCTTTGATAAAGACAATACGACACGTGCGTACGTTTATTTCAGACTTTCCCTAGAATCATTTGTAACTCAAGACTGACTTATAACTGCTAACTGCGTTCTCTCTTACGTGTGTACTCATGATCCTACGTGTTGCTGTGGAAGGATAGAGTCAGAGGTGGGTTTATATCAAGGTCATAGAGGGGCTTACTGCCCAGGGCGGCAAAATCTGTGGAGTAGGGAAGTTAGGAAAAGAAACAATCTTCTGAAAACTTTGAAGTGGATGTGCAAAACCCGTGGCATTTACTGTTGGGTGTTTGTTCATCATCACCCAGTTACCCCTTTACAAAATATTTTCTTCCTCCCTTTGTTTCCCGAATACGATATTTCGCGTCGTCTAGCCGCCGTAAAGCTGGGATTTGATGGTTGCCATTCACGGTTACTTCCGATTTTTTTGAAGCCCTGATGAAGTTCTATTTCTTGGATATTCCTCCACCTCATGCAAACAAAGCTTAACCGAGCCTAGACAATTACACCAACGCGACAACGCACCGCATTCATGCGCAATCAGTGTAATAATACTGTGCATAAGAACTATTTCTCACTATGCATTATCAACACATATATTTTCTCGCTGTTTTTAATTCATATTAATCATGAACGGAATATTAAATTTTAGATTTAAAGTATATGTGAAAGTTCAGTTTAACCAATAATAAGGTAATTTTATATCAACAGAAGTATGAAACGCACAGCCAAACACGTGATACACGTGGTAATTTTTCAAAGGTTGGATTCAAAAAGTGTGAGGAAACCGTGAATAGACTCCAGAGTTTTAGAGTAAACGGCGTAGACAGGTTACATGCACCTGTAGACAGTAAGTTCCTCAACACTACGATTAATATAAGAAATTGCTATCTTGTGTTTCACGTGTAATTTACACAGGATGCACTTTGAGGCTGCGATCGTTAGCGCTGTCGGTGTGCGAGGGGAATGTAAGGAAGAGGTCGTCGGCGAATTGCATGCAACCCCTTAGCAGCAAATATTCAAGTCCGCTTGTGGATGCAGTTGCGATTGCTTCATGGCGAGCAGCGGCAGCACAAGCAATGACGCACCCGGTGGTTACTGCCAAAGTACGTTCCTTTAACAGCGCGGATCACTACGCGACAACAACAAACGCAGCAATCTGCTAAGAATCGGGTAATAACTGCGTCTGGCTGACATGGTACTTGCTGCGCCCAACTATCAATATATCTACACTGTCATAAAAAAAATGTCCGTTGGAAATCACGTAGAAGTACACATGGAAATGTATTAAAAAGTGTCCATAAAAATTCGAATGCATAGCTTTTTCAGTAACAGACTGTCCGGAAATTGCTCGGGAATTTCCGCGAATGCACGGAACCTCCCCATAAACTAGCTACCTAGTTTACTTCCGAATTGCAAAAAAAAAATATTAAGAAAAAAAAAATTATAGGTACACGCGCACTACGAAAACTATAGTTAGTAAAAGGAGCTGACTAAATTTATTGTAGTGAGAGGAACGGGGTGCATAACATGGTGGTAGTTGGGGAGGAGATTCGAACTATGGTGAGATAGCGAGAAATCAGATGAGGTATGGCAACTGATTTGGTGAGGGTGGAGTGGAACCGACTTTTCGGTTGAACTATAGTGAGTAAATGGAGTGGTGGAAATTAGCTGGAGTGAGAGAGAGTGGTTGTGTGTTGGCGGGTAGTGAGTTCGGGGTCAGATATTGAGGGGGGGTGGGGTGTAGAGTAGTGTGGTTGGTTGATGGTGCAGATGGAAGGAGAGGGGGACGCGCTATTGTGAGTATATGGTGAATTTGTTGAGTTATGGTGAGTAAATGTCGAGGGAAGTGGAGCGACGAGGGGTGTTATGGAAGTGGTGTTTGAGGGGGAGGGGAGAGGGAGCTGTGTTTTGTAAAGTTAATAATTCGCTTTGGGGGTCAGTAGATTGGTCAGCTATATAGCCAATGAAATATAGAGATGGGGGTTCAGTCGCCTGCTGTTCGTCGTACCATCTTTGCCATCTTTACGAGAATCGAACCATCATGATCACACGCATCCATCTTGGTTTTTCGCATTAGGTATGTAATTTTTCAATCAATGTTTTTTTTTTACAAATTTTTAGAGTTTTTGCAATTTTTCTCGATTTTTTAGGTTTATAGTCACTGGTGTCTAGGTAAAGGTCACTCACAACCAACGTGGCGGTGGGGCAAGCAGTGTAATTTGTACCTGGATTTTTATGAAGTTTTTCGATTTTTCTCAATTTCTTGAGTTCAAGGTCACTGAGATCCAGGTCAAGGTTACCAACATCCAAAATGTGGGTCGGAGTCAGTAGTTTAATTTGTTCTTCGATTTTTACGAGTTCCTTTCAATTTTTTACACTATGTTTCTCAATTTATCTAGTTCAAGGTCATTAGGGAAAATGTCAAGGTCACCCACATTCAATATGGTAGTTGGGGTCATTAGTATAATTTGTTCCCAGATTTTTAAAGAATTATTTTTAATTTTACAATACTTTTCTCAATTTGTTGATTACATGGTTAATGATGTTAAGGTCACGGTCATCAACATCCAACATGGGGTCGGAGTCAGTACTTAGTATGTTCCTAGATTTTTACGAGTTTCTTGTATTTTGTGCAATGGTTTTCTCGATGTTTCGAGTTCAAGGTTATTGAGGTTAAGGTCAAGGTCTTTCACATGCCACATAATGGTTGGAGTCACCAATGTAAATTTTTCGTCGATTTATGATTGGGAGAGAGAGGAGTGTGGTTGTGCGAGGAGGATGGGGTGTGCGGAGGAATGGGTGGGGGAGTGTTGGTGGGGGAGTTATTCGAGGGGGTGGGGTGGTAGGTGATGGAGCGTGCATGATGAAGGTCGGGTGATGAGGCCATGGCCGCTTATGCACCTGATCCGCTAGGCCTGGCTCGCAGCTTCGAATCAGCTTTTACTACTCTGAGGACTAGGTGGCTCATTCCGCTAGGAGCCTCGAATCCTCTTGATACTCTGAGGAATTTTTTGGCATTCATCGATGGGCCTCGAATCCGCTTTGCTAATTTAACAACTTGATCAAAGTTTTTTTTTTTTTTAGTTTTTAGTTTTTTTGGCGAAAAAATGTGATTGTTAGGCAAATTAATTATTTTCTGAAGTGATTTTGGGCAGAAACAGGTTATTTTGTTGATAACATGGCCTCTCCGCGCCAGCTGCGACCATCCTTATGACGTTAACCAAGTTGTCTGGTGGCTCCTTGCTCCTACTCCTGGAATCCTGTGCTCGCACTCTCTAAACTATACTACTATTATCTTGCGTGTGTATCAAATACACTTGCTTATATTACTGCGAGCTGCTGNGGCTCAACCTTGCAAGGGAGCGAGCCGAGCACATGGGGTGATGTCACAAAGTTGGTAACTATGCAAAGCTGAAGCAGCCGCTTATTTCGCGAGCTCCCTCCGCACACTCCATCTAAATGGCACCACTGGCCAGCAAAGTTCCAGAGCGCCGTTCGCCAATCACCGCTGTGAACATACTTTCCAGGCGGCAGCCCAGCCAATAGGGAACATTTCGCAGCGTGCAGCTGCCAGTAAGACACAAGGCCCATTCCCATAACCTCGCGCAGCCAACTAGAGAGTGGGTACTCCCAAATCAAAGAGAACCGACACGCTATCCCACTTTTGCGAACTCATCTACTTTGCAATGATACGACCGTGGTAACTTATACCTAAACGGAATATTTAAGGATATATGAGCCTATGAAAATTGGGTTTTTGAAAACGTATTTTAGCCGAATGCCTTGTAGAACGCCTACAAAGTCCGCAGCAAAAAGGTGACTTTTGCTTCCCATGTTGCAGAGACACATGCGTAATGCTGGCCGTCCTCGGTCTGTGCATACCGTTCGCCTTGAGGAAGTGATCCATCAGCACATCAACCGTGCCCTCCACTAGTACACGTACCATAGCTAGTGCCACCTGTTTTTCGCGTATAGATTTGCGCGGGGGCTACACTTCAATATCCTATGTGCACACTAGCAGTCTTCATTTGACTATTGATTGCTTGTCTTTGTGTGACGACAGCTTGTTACATGAGTGAGCCAATCAGAATTAAGTTTCTCCGATACTGACTGCCTTTGATTCGCTGGCAGGCAGATAAGACGAGTAACAATTCAAATGATCCAATCACGAAAGTGTTCAGAACTAAAGTGCGTTGGGACACAACCTGTCCTGAAATATTTTCGCGAAAAACAGGTGCCCCTAACCACAGCGCGCCAAATGGGCGTGTCCCATTCAACCGTGTGGGGCGTACTGTGGGTAAATCGCCGCAGTCCATACCGCTGGCAGAAAGTGCAAGGTATTCAGCGAAAATACGTTTTCAAAAATCCAATTTTCACACAGGCTCATATCTCCTTTAATATTCTGTTCAGGTATATGGTGTCCTGTATTTTTTCGACTTTATTTTCTATAAGGAATCACCTCCCGCAGTTTGGGCGTTAAATTTCCGAACTACCTGTATGTTTGCAGGAACCATCTCGACTGTTAAAATAGGGACAGCCATCTGATGGGTTGTAGGTACAATCTAATTATCAACATAGTAATACCAACAGAACTGTTTGTTGTATTCCTGTCTGTGATTGAACTTGCTACAGTACATGTTTACTTAGAGTACTTAGTTCCTACTACAAATTACATAATACCTCCAATATTTGGATTGTTCCCACAACAACTACAATCCTAATCTATAATCGAGATTGACAGTAGGGATTACAGAACTGTTCGCAACTAGCCACAGAACATTCTGTTAGGTTATTACTATTCTGACTGTTGTGGGAAATCAAAAGGTACTTCCTATTTTATAGCAGGAACGCAGTGCCAACACGGCATTTGGAAATGATTTTGGTCCACAGCGACAACACTATAAACACCCCCCGCAGTCGGAGAGGAGTCAGTCTTTATGGTAGCCATCTGGCTGAAGTGTAGGAACAAGGAAAAATCTGGTGCATAGTGGGACATCAGTGGAGAGGATGGACGATGGCGGAGGATGACAAGTGTTAGCGGTTGTAAAAGGCTGTAATTGATGTTAGCTGTAGCTCGACGAGTTTCCCCCATGAACTAACATAGTCATATGGGAAGACACCTTTCCTACTAACCAACTTGAACTGTTCATCAGTGAAGAATTTTGCTGTTGTATTGAACCCACTTGAAGGAAGGTTCTGCGCAAATGCTGCGAGGCTGGCCGACACGAATCTGAATGTATCTATAAACTGAATTGAGAATCTACCGTCTAAAATTTTGCTAAATGTGATTAGTTTTTCCTCTGTGTGGGGAATAATGAAGATACTCCGTGAATCATAACCAAGATATTTAATAATGAAATTAGTATTATATGATAAATTGTGGAATAGGATTGGCAATCTCTGGGGGCGACGACGAAGCAAGTTACAGCTATTACATGCAGCCCCGATAAAGCTGCCGGTAAAATGATTATGATCATGAACCTTGTGGTATTGATAGTGAAGGGTCCAGAACAGTGACAGCAGTTGGTAGCTAGAGAATAGTCAGTCTGTTCGTTAGAAGTTAGTGGTTGCATAGGTATGGACTGGGCATATATATCCTTCACTAGATGACCAATTCTAACAACTTCCTCCATGAATTTATGTGCTGCATCTTCTCCTGTGTACAATACCACATCGATAGGTAGACTAGCTGTCATGGAGGCTGGTATAAGGTTGTTATCTACCTGGACATAGATACCATAGCTGTATGCTTCATGCTTTTGGTAGCTGTATAGGGGACGACTCCTCCGGGTTTGGCTGACAAGACTGAACTGGTACCAACATAGCTTCAAAATCAGCATATATCACTATAGGTACCTTATCAGTGTTTTGATAGTTCTAAAATTTCAACACAGGAGGCTTGTCATTCTCTAATTGAGGCATGTCAGCACGAACTGCAGAGTGATGATTGCAGTATCTCTGGTGTTCAGCCAGCGTCGCAGCACCAGACATCCCCGACACTCGTAGCCTATCATCAAACCCCTTGAGACATATTTTACAGAAAATGACAGTATGTTCATAGCCAGTCACTTGCAAATGTACCAGTCTTAAGAAATTAGTTATGAAACAGTAATGGGAATTCTTGCTGGTTGTTATCAGAAGTAGCAAGTCGAATTGCTCAGCCTGTTCTTCTTTCGACACTCGTACAGGTACCACCTTCTGCTGTTCTTCTAGAGCATAAACATTAATACTTACACCATGATGTTCTTCTCAAACGCTGATATCTGGCGCAGAGGAGTGGGGAAGTCTATCCCACTGAAGTTGAATCTCCCCTCCAGGTCAGTGTATCGGCGGTTGACACGCTGAGGATTCCATCCCTCTACATATCGGGCCAGGAGGGCCCATTTGAAGCACTGTTGATCTTGGTTACATGGGTTAATAATAGCTGTCTTGGCTTTAAATTTTGCAGGCAGGGAGATGTATGAGGAAGCTCTCAATGGGTCGAGCTTGTTAACACGCAGCTGAACACGTCTCACAGATGTGAGGGTCCAGCCACTGCCCTTGCCCATGTACTCATCCTCCTCCAGACATATCTTCACTATGGCCGCCGACACAGCATCTTCAATATCATCGACATTGTAGAGTGGGACGTTCTTCGTCTTGAATGCGTGATGATCGGTCTCGGAGTCGTGAGGTTTCGGCTCTCCATAAATGCATTCAAGAAAATGATTAAATTTAACAGCACCCTGATCTTCAATCTCCTGCTCTAACTGTCCAATAATGTTGTTCTTTATTCTTTCAAGATAACTGAAAATATCATCTGCTTCACTTGAAGTGTTCTCTGCAACATAAGTCTTCATGATACCATGAAATGCTCTCTCTGCCTCCACGAATCCGTATGCATTGCACTTACCGCTGACGACGACGGACCTCTGGCGAGATCTTCCTGCGGCAGCAGTACTGCGGGCTGGTATGGACTCTGGCTGCACTGCTGTCAGTCGAGGTCTCTTCGCCGGTAGTGGAGCGCCGGTGCCTTCACATTTAGCGCTGTGTGCGTGCAGATTATTTGCTCGAGTAAACTGTCTGCTACAGTTCCCGCATTCCAGTTTTTTAGAATCAGGATTCGCCCAGCATCCATGTTCATGACGACGAGCAGCTTCAGTAGAGTTGAAGTGCTCAGTGCAGAACGTACAGTAGATCGACGTAGTATGCCTAATCTGTCCTGCGCATGTTGCCAGATGATTGGCAAGTTTATCAGTTCGAGCATACGTCACATCACACCTGTGACACATATTCTGTGGTATATCCCTGAAAGGATTCAGGGAACAGGAGAGTTCATGCCGCAGGACATTCCTACGATAGGCAAATATGCGATCACAGAAACTAAATTGTAATGCATGTCGCTGAATCATGGAATAAGTACTAGCAGACTTCATCTTCTCAAATAGCGCTGAAGGACGTCTCAACTGGTAGGTTTGACGTAACGTACTGCACGTAACCAGGAGGTAACCAGGAGGTAACCTACGGACAAAACGTTTAATTCTGTGATAAAATATGCCCTGCAACAAAACTGAACATGTTATGCATTACATAACGTATCGATTCTATACCCAGACTTGCCTCTCAAAGTAGCGCTGATGAATATCTCAAACTGGGCGACGGAACAGACTTGCTTCTCAATGTAGCGCAAATGTATATTTCAACTGGACGACACCGGAACAGACTTGCCTCGCAAAGTAGCGTTGATGAATAATTCAGGTGGACTCCGGAACGCTATGCTCAACACCAGGCGACGAACCTACGAGGTAAATGTTTAATAGTCTATGTCTTGCAGCTAGTATAAACTAACATGTTCTGCGATATATAGTATATTGATTGAGTACTCACACACACACACACACATATGGCAGACAAAAGTCACACTTAGAAATTAAAAACAACACTGTTACACAACTCTTATTATAGTATGATGTGTTAAATTCGCTACAGCAATTTTACTGTAAATAAACTTGAGTTAGATGCTGCTGTCAGGTTTCGAACGTATGGGTGAGGGATCTGAGAACTACCGTGTTCGGCGGCGAGCGCTAGCGCATGTGTGAGGAATCTGGGAACTATTTACGGTGACCTTGGCGTGGCGTTTCTTTTGGGAGCCGCCTGACGCCCCGTGTTTAACGAAAACAAACCATGACATTTTTTGGTGGAATTCGAGACATTTTATGGGGAAAACGGGAACTATTGGGCAAAACGAGACATTTTTTGGGGGAAAACGCCCTATTTTGTGCGAAAAACAGGTACAAATAACATTTTTTTGGGAACGACATGCCATGCCTTGCTATCTTTGGCTCCCTGCTCCCCTTTTCTATCCAGGTGACGAGGAACCGCTCATTCCTAGCTACTGGCTGCGTACTGCAGATTTAAGTGATTCCCAATTTCAGATATCGAAAACTAATTAGTGTGGATGAAGGATTCTGTTTGTCAGCTACGTGACAGCATAAATACACGCCTTCGTGTAAAGGTTCAGTAAATATATTGTTACAAGAATGCTGGAGGGGTGTTTATGAGTTCGTGAGTAATGGGAGTCTTAATAAAAATGAAATATCAAAATTCAATAATTATATTCATTCTCAATTCTACAAAAAGTTTAACATCTGTTATTTACCAGTCTGAGCATCCTATTAACTCTTATTGTTCTTATTTTTCGCTGGCGATGAGTGTAGGCTCCTAGGAAATTACTTGCCACTCTGCACATACGCAGTGAGCCAGGGTAATAACTCCGGCATAGCAAAGAAGAAACAGTAACTAACATTTTATTGCTGCCGCACATCAATGCCGTGTCCAAAAATGCCAAACTAACACTCATTAAAAGCATATAATTGGTCCTTTTAAACACAATTCTGTTCAAATTCCATGACTTTCCTCCCGTCAATAGAATGTTGCTGGAAATGATGGTAGTGACGAGTGGCGAACTTCTTCCGGGCGAGTGGCCAGCAGGGTTCAAAGGTGGAAGGAATGGTGATTGCACTTAGCAGGCGGCTCATTATCTCTCCTCCCGATCGGATTACTGTCTGGAAGAGAATACTTCCCTGCCTGTTTGCTGTTTCTACGGCTTGGCTGGTGGGCGAGTCACACTGATACACTGTGTTCTGCCTACAACGACCGGTATCGGCGCTCTGTTTTGCTAGACTTGGATCATGTACATGGACTTGCAGCACGATTAAGTACTACAATATTTTTTTATGAAAATACTCATTGCCCATTTCATTTAAAAGAGCTTAGGCATTTGTATTTGTTGTTCAAAATATAGAAACACAAATCCGTGCATACTATCTTATTACCATTTCTTTCTGTTATGGACGCATAAATTTAGTAAAAGGACTCGCGTAACATTGAGTTTTAAATCCCCTGGTTACGCAAAGGTTAGCTAGAAGTGGCAGAACATCTTGATTATATTTATTTTAGTAAATACTGAATCACTTGATTGCCAATTATTTCATGAAGTCACGTGTCACCCTGAGAGTGGGTTCCCAACCATCACTGGTTCTGCTTTCTCCAGATGTGAGCTGGCGTGGTCATAAGAAGGACCACAAAAATTACTGCCTCAGGAGAATGATTGAAAAAAAAAAGTTAAAAACGAATAAGTCCACAAAAATATTTAGTTTACGAACATTTATATGTACATTTTTTTTACATTTTATTTTAATTGCAAACTAATTATAGTTTCTAGTAATTGCCTAGTCTACTTTTATCGTAATTAAACTTATTAAACCAATGACTACGTGCACTGCAGATATATAATTTATGTGGCAATTAATACCAGTTTAATATTTAGCACTATTTATTAACTGCTAAGGTGTTTTATATATAAATTGTTGATAATATTTTATAGTTGCAGGTTTTGTACCTCATAATGGAAAGATACCTTAGTATTTGAATTGTTTGTCTTTTGCATATGCGTCATAAATACTGGGGTAGACTATGAAAAATCTTCTTTATGTGAATTCAGTATGTCTTCTTCCGCGCAAATAACGCATTGTGCCGGTAGTAACTTACGTATTAAAATTACTTTAAACAGACTATTCGAATCAGGGGAAAAAAGCCCCACCGTTCGTAAAAAAAAGTTATAGATTTTTCTTCCAAATGTAGAACTGAAGCATGAATGCTTATGTTGAAATATTGTGGTAAGCGTAGTAATTTGTATATAATTTACGATGCTTAAATGCCAATAGTATCAGAGTAGGTCTAACTTCTGCAGTTGTAACAATACGGAGCCAACAGCCACTTTTAATAAAAAAAAGCAATGGTTTAGCTATGCTCAGTATGAATATACTGGAAGAGAAATCCAATTTGTACAAACTGCCAAATTAAATATGGACGTATTCGTGGGCATGTACGGACGAATTACTTTTGTGTTTCTACCTACAAACATTATAACATGAATGNAAGGCAATGGTTTAGCTATGCTCAGTATGAATATACTGGAAGAGAAATCCAATTTGTACAAACTGCCAAATGAAATATGGACGTATTCGTGGGCATGTACGGACGAATTACTTTTGTGTTTCTACCTACAAACATTATAACATGAATGNAAATATGGACGTATTCGTGGGCATGTACGGACGAATTACTTTTGTGTTTCTACCTACAAACATTATAACATGAATGTGTTAACTGGCTAAGCAAAATCACAAAAGCAATAAAATAAGCAGTTTGACGTAATATCGTGCACAGTGGAAAACCTTTATAGCCATTCATACTGAGCTAAAGAAAGATGATCATACACATTTTCTATCGAACAATGGTACCATACTCCATATGCGAGCGGTGCCTGTCGATCTTTGTGGCATACGACCAAAAGGACTGAGATTCTCAAAGGTGCCATTGTTTCCGAGGGGAAAATGTGTGTGCCACATCACCGTGGCATATGCTAAATGCAGTCGTACTAATCTAGCGACGGTTAATTTAAATAGTCATACAGTACTCGCAGGCTTCTCAAACAGCAACAGCAGAACACTTCAGCTCTCTGTAGTGTAGGTGAAACTACTGGCTGGCGGTAATGAGGTCACTGCTCGAGCGTTATTTTTACTCCCAAACACGATCAAAACACATTCCTTTGTCAATAGCACCAAGCAATAGTCACAGAGTAGATATGTACACAGAAACTAAATGTGGTGATTGCTTTGATGTGAGTGAACGCGTTCACCGATTGGCTTCGCACAGCTCATTTCCAGTATATGTGCAAGGTTGGCTATACTCTGTGCCATGTTAGTTGGCCAGATTATGACAGGTCTGCGAAAGTAGCGCCATTGTTAACATCTGACATCTGACTAAGTATCCTTTCGCCATCAGCTGTTCGGCCACATGGCAACGATGTTGTTTATTTTAATGCTGTCATTATCAGCCGATCCCCTTGGCAATGTGCTGTTCGTGGGACGTTTTAGGCAAACTTGCTACTCAGAAATACGTAGATGCGGTTGTGGTAATAGAAATGTGTACATATATCATTAATCAGTAAATCGTTATGTTAAAGGGCAATAATATAAATAATTAATTTAAAATTTAGTAACTACAAAAAAATGTAATGCTAAACTAATTTTAAGATATTTTAGACTGACATCTGTCTAAAATATTAGTAGGTTATAAAAGTATAAATATAAAACCTTGCAAAAAATTTAATATTTGCTAACGCTTTTTTAATTTGTCTGAGACAGTGAATTTGGGATAACATTTGCGAAACGGTAGTTGTAGCTATTATCACACATTGGACGTTATAGCTAATATATTCGAGTTGGAAATATATGACGTGGAATAACGTTAGAATTGCTTAAAAGCTATTCACGCGTGTCCCACTTTCTTCGGAAACAAGAAAATAGGTTTTCGGTGAACAATATGGCGTATAATTTACGTAGACGAACGATTACCTGCCGAATAGAAATTACTAGTACTCACAATCGCTGTACACGAAATATATGTTACTTTCAAAATTATGCAGAGCTCGCGAAAAATAAAACTATTGGTATCTGTTGGATATTTATTATATATTGCAAACGAACGCTATTCTTTTATTGCTGGTAATGCTTCGGAAAATATCCCATACATGGCGCGCACACATGTCAGAGCGAGGCCTGAGCCGCTTACTTTGCTCAATAGATAGCGCATTTTTAAAGTTGACTGTTCTTCTATTACTGGCTCGGAACGACACGAATTTGAAATACTATATTTCGTCAAATTATTAGAAAAAATTATTCAACAAAATTATGTAATATTTCTGTATGCTCATGAAATTAATATCAAGCAGGTAAGTAAAGCGGGGTTGGAGAGGGGTGATTAAGACGTGAAAAAAGGTTTTGAAATTGCGTTTCATTTGGATACGGATCGTTTTAATGTGCCTTTCATTNATTAAGACGTGAAAAAAGGTTTTGAAATTGCGTTTCATTTGGATACGGATCGTTTTAATGTGCCTTTCATTTTGAATACCTATACATTTCTACTTTAGCACGAAGTTTAGTTTCAAACACTAAAAACCGTTGTTTTATCACCACATAAAATAAAACGTATTAATTAATATGGGAACTCTTTCTTATCGCGTATTTTCTGCTGATATAATGTGCGTCGGCAGTGCACTCAGAATAGTCAAAGTAATATTAACTTTTGTTCGCTCGTGCATCAGCTGATACAGGATTTTGTAAATGGCACTTTGTTTGTTTCATATACATCAATTTGCCACTCACTGACTGTCAGAATCTGGCCAACTTATATGAAATGAAGTTAATACCATTTACCGCGAGTGATTCCCTACTGGCTGGGCTGCCAGCTGGTGAATACGTTACCAGGCGCTAACGGCGTTCCGGCTTGTTACTAGTCAGTGCCAGCATTTTTCTTGTGTGTACAGCTAGAGTTCGTTGTATACGCATCTGTATTAGTTTTCAGTGAGTCCTGCTTTCCATTACCTGCGCATCCAATCCGAATGCATAAGAGTTCTGTACCATTATTATTATTACTGCATATATTTTACTTGTCAAGAGACGCCTTAAATATACGCATTACAATAAATTATCCAAAGTCCCCAGTTCGCATCTTAAACTAAGATAATTTTCTATAAAAAAAATTCACGATACTTGCATACACGTTTCCCAGTTCAAACTACTGTTACTGGATTTATTTTAATATTAGTATTGTATGCAACATACATATTTGTTACAGTAATATCCAGAGGAGACAGACGGTATTTGTAGAATCCTTTAAAGGATTCCAATTGAACTCTCCTATAGGCGAACTGAATTCTGCATACATCCGATACAAATAAACAGTGGTTCTATTTGCATTTGGCACCAAACATCGGAACATTCAAGAAACGCTCAAAGAACGTATATTTGCTTTAAATAATCTAGTATTACCATTAACAAAAACATAAAGAAACATTCTAATAACAGGAAACCAGTATGTATCTGTAACTCTCTCATTGAACCAAACACCCCAAAGAAATGTTTTTCTTTGAAAGCGTTGTATGGATTTTTATAATGCATTATTTTCATATTACTCGTTTATTGTCAGAAAGTTTAAGGAAATCAGTCTTAATGGTAACAAATTCGATGATTGGTAAATGTCTGTGAAGAAAATGTTAGTAACTTACTGCAACATCGAGAGCATGTAATGGTGGGAAATTTTATAGTGCCAAACATGTAGCAAGTAGATATATTTAGAATTCTCCAAATAATCACAGTAGTAGTTAGAAAAGGGGGGCGGGGGTTCAAAGACAGATTCATGACAGGGACACAGAAC